>JADBJO010004931.1:102500-117500 GCA_016801955.1 Conus betulinus
TCTCTGTTGGATCGTTGAGGCAGGAAACTCATGTCGTTTTGGGTCCCCGTGTTGCATTTATGTAACAAACACTCTTGCCTTGTGTAGGACTGGTGTGTTTTGCGGTTATCTTGCTTATGCCCTGAGTAGGACTGGGAGTTTTGGATTCGAAATAGGACTTCTGCCGTAAAGTAGTTTAAGAAACGATGGCAGAACTCCTGAGATTTCTTTCGAGATTGGTTCATAGTAGCTTGTTGATACCTCAGAGCTTCTGAATGTAAATGGTGAAATCTTGAGGATGTCACATTTACAATAATTCCACTGAACAACAGAGCAGTTAAGTATATTGTTTAATCTCTTGCGCACATTTCAATGCAGAATCTGTGTTGTCATATGTTGCACCGGTCACAGCAGACCCATCTTTGTGAGCAGGTCACACATTCCACAAGGACAGACACTGAGGCCAGGGTTGGGGTCACTGTCTCCAGCTGTTTGTTTCTTTTTTTATTTTTTCTTCACGAAAATCAGGCATTCTAAGGATTCTATACGTTCATCAGAGATGAACTGGACCATAGTTAGTCCAATTTGTGACACGTGTTGTGTTTTTAAATGTTGTGTGGGTTGTTGTTCAGTTATACTCTTCTGTTTGTGTGTTATTCTTTGCTTAGCTCTCGCCCCCCTTCAACCCAGTTTATGTTCCCAACTTCTCCTTTGCTGTTCTTGCTTCTTCTTGTTAGTTTTCCGCCTCTTCTTACTTGCTGCTTCTTGTTTGTCTTCTTCTTCTTCCTTTCTTCCTTCCTTTTCCTCACCTTGTGCTTCGTCATCGGATCGTTCTCTAGCTGCAAGTTGCATGGTACAACATCTGTTTAGGCGGAAAGTTTTCTGTGGATCTATTCATTCGGAGCGTTTTGAACATTTTTAAAGACTCCAGAAACAAAATAGCACTAGTTCTCTGAAGTTAATTCCTATAGTTGGAATTATTTGTGGAATCATTCCTGTGTTGTATGAGAAAGAAAGAGAAAAGATTGCTTGACCTTTCATGTCGTAGCCCCAGGGGTGAAACACATGTGGCCATGTCAGAGGAGACGACTTGAGAGGACAGTCACAGCAAGTGTTACTATCCTGAGGCTGTTCGCAAGCTGAAGTAAAAAAAAAAAAAAAAAAAAAAAAAAAAAAAAAAAAAAAAAAAAAAGAAAAAAAAAAAAAAAAAAAAAAAAAAAAAAAAAAAAAAAAAAAAAAAAGACGGCCGCCAAAAGCTCGATCACCTTCGTGTGGAAAAACAAAAGAAAATGGTTCTAGAAAGGAACCAACGAAATGTCTGATTTGCCTTAAAACAAACAAACAAACACACACACACACACACACACACACACACACACACACACACACACACACACACACACACACACACACACACACACAACACACACACACAAAACAAACAACCAAACCAAACCAAACCAAAATACGACAGAAAGTAAAGTTCCAGTTCTTAACAGTTTTACCAACTGTTTGATGTCCTAGTTTGCTGCTTGGTGATGTCACTCATTTTGAAATATTTTGAGCTTTTACCAAAAGATTTGTGGAACTCTGACCACTTGGTGTTGTGCCCTCTGCTTACAGTGCTTTGTCGATCGATTTCATCTTCAACGACGAAGAAAAACAAACAAAACAAAATGGCGACAGCAAACAAACAAACAAGCAAAAAAGGGAAGGATTTTAACCATCACGTGACATCTTGTTTAAAGGTTGTATGAATGCCTGGAGGAACGCAACGTAATCTCTCTCTCTCTCTCTCTCTCTCTCTCTCTCTCTCTCTCTCTCTCTCTCTCACCAAACATCCGTTTTGGGCTCGGAGAAACACTCAGAGTATGATTCAAACAGTGGATGTGAATCAGAAGAAAAGATGGAAATCTCACTCCACCCAGACATACCACACACACACTCTCTCTGTCACACACACACACACACACACACACACACACACACACACACACACACACATGCGTGCGGGGCGCACACACACACACGCACACACACATGCGACACACACACACACACACACACACACACACACACACACACACACACACACACACACACGCACGCACACACACACACACACATATAAACACACACACACACACACACACACACACACACACACACACACACACACACACACACACACACACGTACACGACCTCAGAGAGTGGAGAGTTGAGTTACAGGTCGTCTTATTTTTCGTGAAAAGTGCAGGAAAGTCAACAGATTGGTTTGCTGCCGAAAGGTTGCAGCAGGTTATACCACGTAACAAGAAATGGCATGGTGCCATGAAGCGCAAGCAAGCGCGTGCACATACATACATACATACTAACACGCACACTGCGCATGTACCGGATGCTCATGTACTCTTGCACGCAAGCGTACCCACTTGGGGCTGGATCTCTTCATGCGGAAAGGGAGGGAAGTGAGGCAAGAAAGTGGGAAGGAGGGGAGGTGCTAGGATAGGACAAGTTATCGTTTTTTAAAAACATGCATTGAAAAAAAAAAAAAAAAAAAAAAAAAAAAAGAAGAAGAAGAAAGAGAAAAAAATAAAATCAAAATTCAAAGGAATTCTGAACAAAGTTTGTTGCCAACAGTAACACTTAACCCAGCAAGAGAACACAGTGACGGGGAGAAACTCAACGTGAAATTACTCAGAAAGCTTTCCGCCTGTAGGTTAAGTTGATGTGTCTTCTCTTATGCAGTTGAATGTTAGTTAATATAGCCAACTGTAGTGTAGTCGACATAAGTCCTAAGACAGGAGTTCCGAGACAACTTGGGGTAGTCAACTTTGCAAGCACCTGTTGACCCGCGCGCGCGCGTGCACACACACACACACACACACACACACATTTTTTTTTCCAAACGTGGCTGGGAAGTTGTTGCCGTTATCCCCCGATGCAAGCCTGTTTGCTTTAGCCATTTTAGTTTGACATCCCTACTTCACTCCCTGTCTTATAATTTGATAATGTTCTTTGAACTCTCTTTCTGTCTGTCTGTCTGTCTCTGTCTCTGAATGGCGTTCTGTCTTGTCTTTCAGCCGAACATCACAGAGAAGGAAGAAAGAATAACTAAGGAAGATTTAAAAGTGTTGTGTTTTGAGTTTGTAATGCAACATCGGGCCGGGTCGGATTTTCAAGCCATGAATGGTGCGAGCGTATGCTTGTATGAGTACAGGGGTGTGTGGCATGCATATGTGAGTTTGTGTGTGTGTGAGCGCGCGAGCGCGTATCTGTGTATGCGTGTGTTTGTGTGTACATGTGCGCCTATATCTCGTGTGTGTGTGTGTGTGTGTGTGTGTGTGTGTGTGTGTGTGTGTGTGTGTGTGTGTGTGTGTTGCAGGATGGCGACATTCCCATGCCTTGGTTCTTCCATTCCTCTTGTGCTGTTAGCTGCACTGGCCTTCGTAGGCCTGTGTCAGGTGACCTTGGCCTGGCGCGTGCTGCTCGTGCCGCTGCCAGACACCAGTCAGTGTCGCCAGGTGGTCAGCGTTGGCCGAGAACTGAAGGCCAGAGGCCATCAGGTATGGCTGAAAGGGAGGAATCAAGATCTAGTATGACATTAAGCTTTGTGCGTGCTATTATATCAATTAAAACGTGCACGCGCGAGCACACACAACGTGCGCGCGCGCGCGCGCACACACACACACACACACACATACACACAGAATAGAACCGTTGTCACACACACAAACACACAAAAGAAGTAGCGTTGTGTGTGTGTGTGTGTGTGTGTGTGTGTGTGTGTGTGTGTGTGTGTGTGTGTTTAAACTGATATATAGTGTATATACAGTGTATAATATATGCCTCTTTTCTCTCGTTTTCAGTGTACACTATGCCTATCCCCTCAGTGCAGTTACCAAAGCTGCGTTTCATGCGTTTGCTGAATTGAGGATATCTAGTAGGCCTAATTCCAGTCTTTACAAAATGCAGTCAATACGAACACGGTGTTAAGCAGACTACTTTTTTGTCCGTTTCGGGCACACCATGTATGAGAACAGAACATCTTGAATAACGAGTTACTGGTTTTTATAATTGGTCAGAAAACAACAGTGCTATCAGCAGTATATATACTGATCACATAATTGACCTACCTTATACCCTTTTTGAGCCCTTAGTCATAGTCTGGTCAGTTACTTTCAGGTGTATGTCCACACCCACTAATGGTTACGTGGCAGACTTGGATAACCATCCTAGAATAATTGGGGGGAAGGGGTCTGCCTTACACTAGACCATATCGCCTGACCACAACACACTAAGCCAGTAGCCAGGTAGTAAAAAGCGGTTGATATGTTCAGTAGCATGCAGGATGACTCAAACTCCCACCTGACAGAGAACTTGGAGCTCAAACCGACAGATCCAACACAGCATTGGCTTATGTATCTTCAGGGTTAACGTCCACGCCCATCGACAGGTGATTGGGCAGGAGGAGATAACCATCTCAGAACAGTGAAGCGCAGGCCAAAGAAGCAGAGAGGGAAAGGACCAGTAATTTGCCCTTCGTTTCCCCACTATTCGCCTTTGTCAGACTTTGTTCGCTCGAGCGGGTAACTAATCTCTTCTAGGCAAAAGAAACTGTTCGGTTAGCTGGATAGCCCTTGTTAACGACCAATCCGTCGCTCCTGCCCAATTTGTCGCCCTGCGACAGATTGGTCTTCAAACCAGGACCAATCTGTCGCCCGGCGACAGATTGGACCCGGGTGTTGCATATCTCGATGGGACAGACCTTATAGGGAAGACATCATGATTGAAGAGGGAATATTTGAGCGGATAGAAAAGCACAGCGTCACAGCGAACTACTTTTGGAGTTGGGAGTGTTTCTACTCCTGTGGTGGGGTAATAAACAATTGCAGCCCCTGTAACTCCAGGGTATTGGGGCCAATTCTCTTCTAATTGGTGTTAGGTTTTAAAATCGGATAATTAAAAGTCCATAGGTGGTTCAAAGGCTCTTTTAATAAACCGGGTTTTACTGTCCATGGTCAGTTCAGTGGTGTCCATGATCTGTTTGATACAGAATCTATACAACCTATTTTGACCTACACCATATTAAGAGGAGACGTACCATATTAGAAAATATATTGAGATAGATACTGCATCAAAGTGACCACAGGTCATCTACGTCATGAAAGGTAGGAAAAAATGCTCATGACAATAATATGCACTCAAATAGAGAAAACATGGAATTTACATCACAATGAAAACTGGTCATTCTTGCTGATTACCGATCATCTGCGTTGTAAGGAGGAGCAGAGAGAAAACGCACATACCACCACAATATTCTGTCTGTCAAACATTTTTTTTAAATATGGAATTGGCATCAAACTGATCACTGGACATTGTCATTGACCACTGCAACAACACTCTGTCTGTCAAAAACGTTCTTTTTGAAATATGGAATTGGCACCAAACTGATCACTGGTCATTGCCACTGACCACTAGTTATCTAAATTGCAAGAAGCACAGAAATATTCATGTAATAAACAGTAAGCAATTACGTTTTCCAAACTGGTCACTGGTCATTGTTGCTAACCACTAGTCATACTACGTTTTAAGAAACATGTGCACCCTATAACACATCAATACAGAATGAGATAGTGAAAATATGAAATGGACATAAAACTGACCACTAGTCTTTCTTGCAGACCACTGGTCTTCTACATTAAAAAAAGAAAGCATTAAAACATTTCAATATGGAATTAACTCAGGAAAATATTAAATTTACATGAAACTGACCACTGGTCAGTCTTGTTGACCACCGGGCATCTATATTGTAAACTGTACAGAAGCGTTTATAACACGCCAATATGCAGTGAAATAGCGAAAACATGAAAAATTTTCATGAAGCTGACCACTGGTTTTTGGCACTGACCAGTAGTTATCTAGGTTGTGAATATCATAAAAATTAGAGCATACGCAGCCTAAGTAGTGAACATTTGGATTTTACAATAAACTGAACTACTTCGTGGTCACCCCATTCGATAGGGAGAGTATTGGACAGGTAACGTTTATGGCCAATGTTAATATCATGTCCATATAAACTTACCAAAATAACATAAGCAACACATTTTTTGTGTTTGCCTACTTTCCAGTGTGAATTATATTATTTGGATTTGATAACTAGTTGATTTAACTACTTGACACTTGTATGTTTGATTTTTCTGATTGATTATGCACTCTGAAGATTTCAATGTGAGCATTCAATAGAAAAACAACAATAAACTCCTGTCTCATTCCATCACTTTTTATTAGATTTTATAATCATTTCGCTCTTAGTTTGATGTTAAGGAAAGACAAGAAACTAATAACGAAATTGAAAATAAATTTATAAAAAAATATGGGGCACTTACCACACTTTTTCTCTCACAATAGGAGAAGGAGAAAGGGGGGGGGGGGGGGGGGCGCCCTCATACTTTCTCTCACATAGGAGAAAGTGCGTAAGAGGAAGGACCACACTTTCTCTCAATCCCGCACTTTCTGCTTAAGTGAGAGAAAGTGAGCCCCCAAACTTTCTCCTTAAGTGAGAGAAACTGTGGGAATGAGAGAAACTGTGGCCCAACATCAACTTATCGAGAGCAAGGTAAGTTGGCGACAAATTGGCCAAGGGGCGACAGATTGGACAGTGAAGTGCGACCCAATCTGTCGCCCTCAAAAACTTTAGAATGGGCGACAGATTTGTCCTGTTGTTGAGGACCAATCTGTCGCCGGGTGACAAATTGGGCAGGGGCGACAGATTGGTCGTTAACAAGCCCTTTCATGTTACCACGTATACCAGGTTCTTCTTGTCTACTGTTCAGTAAGGGCGGCCTACTGCACACAACACAGACTTTGCCCGTGAGCCATGCACCGTGTGTGTGTGTGTGTGTGTGTGTGTGTGTGTGTGTGTGTGTGTGTGTGTGTGTGTGTATGTGCGCGCGTGCGTGCGCGCTTCAAACTTAATGATTTGACGCTAGCACCTGTGAAGTGTGATGGATGAACAGCCTGCTCGTGATCAGGAGGCAGACACTGAGCCACTAAAACCAACAGGTAGTGGTGGATACCTTCAATATTAGCAATGGACAGAGCCACTAAACCAACAGGTAGTGGTGGATACCTTCAATATTAGCAATGGACAGAGCCAATAAAAACCAACAGATAATAGTGGATACCTTCAGTATTAGTAATGGACAGAGCCAATAAAACCAACAGGTAGTGGTGGATACCTTCAGTATGAGCAATGGACGTCCAACTAGTGTAAGATGAAGGTATTATACCTGTGCCCTCTACCTTTTTTTTCCCCCTTGTTTCAAAGATTTCCCTGTAAATCGGTTATCTCCGCCAGGGAGGTGTTACCCCATCTGTTGATTTGTTAATCTGCTGGCAAGGCGCAGAATCCAGGGTCTACTGAATCTCTTACCACCAGAAGGAGGAAGGTAGCCCGGGGACGAACACATCAAGTTTTCGTGAGAATTTGGATCAAACGGCAGACCCAGGACCCATCAGCATCCTTACTAACCATTAGTTCCTCAACAGAGAATCCCAGTCTCTGCGCATATTCATAAGATTATCATAAACTTTATAGCAAATATGAACACGCTGAAGTTACTGTGATGAACTGTAACATATTTTCATTGAGTGGTAAAACTTTCTGATGTCTAGACGTCGACCTTTCGAGTTTTCGCCCGTTCTTCAAAAGCAAAGTGTTTTTTTTTCTGCCTGTAAACAACTACTATTACTCCGGGTGGTAAATTTTCTACATGGGAACTGACTCAAAGGGCGGATCTAAGATTTGTTCATTAGTGGGAAAGGACTGCGTTCTCCATAATGCCTTTCTGGTTTATTGTATTGCTTATCTATGTAGCTGCCTTTTTTTTCATGGCAAGTTTCTCTCGTCCCCTTATGTTGCTTTTTATTGGCTGTCTTTCAAAGCCGTTACATCGTTCCCCCTGGTACTGCCTGTGGTGGTGAAAATCACTGCTATAATGCCCCTGAGCCCAACAGCCGTTTGGGCAGTATATTGTTAGAGGTTCACCGTACCTACACCACTGCATAACGGAAAGCGGAGCCACACACTCTCCTTCCATGACGTGAATCAGGTACCCGTTTACAGGGAAAACAATCCTACGGGTGGTTCAAATTCACAACCGTCAGCTCCGCAGCCGAACACTATGACCGTTAGACTGTGGGCTCCTCCTCTTTGGCGAGCATACCAGAAATGAACGTACTCGGTACTTATCTGGTTGGGTTTACTGATGAGTTTCTTCCGACTTAGACAGGTCCCACGAATGATTCTGATGTCGAGACTTTGCTAGGTTATTGTCATTTTGCTGGGAGAAATTGTGTAGCCTGCATTTGTGCTCCCCTCCCCCCCCCCCTCTCTCTCTCTCTCTCTCTCTCTGTCTATATGTATCTTTCTCAAAATAAACAGGAAGTGGAGCAAACATCAAGGTCCAACCCAGTTCAAATACAACTTTAAAACTCTGTCTTTTAAAGTTGGGTATTTGCAACTGGGAGGGACTTCCATTATGTACGTATGTATGTATGTATGTATGTATGTACGTATGTACGTACGTATGTATGTATGTATGTATGTATGTACAAGTCAACTACAGCATTTCATCTCCATACATCCAACCTCCTTCTCTAGAAATCTTGTTTGGCCATTGTCTTGATTATAGATGAATCGTTTGCTTACCACGTGTTGTCCCCCACTACTAATTTGTTCAGAATTCATCAACATCTACCGCCTATTCACACTAGCAATCAGTATCACTACTTTTTGATCGCTGAACATTATAATAGTTATGTCAATGACTGAGCTAAAAAAAAGAAATACTGTAACAAATAAATGTATAAGAGAATGAATGTGCCATGGATGGAAATAATGAAGAGATACATACAGAGTATTCCATTCAACTCGGTAAGTAAATCGACCATTTACTGGGCTGTTCCAACAGGTGATCCTTTTCGTGCCGGACTATTTCCGAGCCAGGCGGTGTGTAGAGCCCTCCTTACCAAGCAATGCAGAGATCGAGATTCGACCCTTTGACACCAGCGAGGAGGAAGCTGACGTGATCGAGGACAAGCTTGAGAAGCTGGGTGAAGAGGAGATGAGGGGAGGCACAGGACTTCTTGGGGAGTCTAGCAAAGCTCAAGACATCATGCGTGACATCTGCAGCAGCTACATGGAGGCCCGAGACGATCTGGACCAGCTGCGACGTGAGGGGAGAGTAGACCTGGTGGTGGTGGACGGTACCCCGATCGGGCATTGCCTGACGCTGCTGCCTGCCTACCTGGGATCTCCCTTCGTGGTGGTGTCCAACTTCGTAGACCCTTACGACAGCAGCATACCTCTGCCCACCAGCTTCTATCCCGCCCCACTTTCGGCTCTGCCAGGAAACATGGCTTTCTTCCAACGTCTGTCCAACTTCATCAGCTACACCACCTATGCTAGTGGGGGCAGTTGGTGGGGCGGTTTCCATCAAGGTAACAGTCTTGGTGAGAGAGTCAGCCGCCTGGACTACAACAAACTAATCAAGAAGGCTTTGCTGTATCTGGAGAACTCGGACTACATCATTGACTACCCCAAAGCCACCTTCCCTAACTTCCTGCAGGTGGGCGGACTGACGGCTTCATTTGCCAGACCTCTGCCAGGTCCCTTGGCTAAGTTCTTCGAGTCAGGCGCCGACACAGGTGTCATTGTGGTGTCGCTGGGTCCTAACATCTTCACACCCAACAAAAACCTGGAAGACAAACTACTGGCTGCCTTCCGCAAGCTGGACTCTCGCGTGCTCCTGCGACTGAACGCATCCAGAAGTATAAACAGACTGAAGAACGTGCAGACGGTGAGCTGGTTCCCCCAGAATGATGCGCTGGCTCATCCCAACACCCGGCTGTTTGTTTCCCATTGTGGCAAGAACAGCTTTTTCGAAGCCCTTTTCCATGGAGTGCCACTGCTGTGTTGTCACTTTGCTGGCTCTGACGTCCTGGGCACAGCATCACGGGTGGCCGAGTATGGGGTGGGACTGTCTCTGGACCTGCTGACTGCCAGTGCTGACTCACTAGCTGGTGCCATCACCACCTTGCTGACCGAGAAAGCCTACACGAGACGCATGAAAGCTGCCTCCAAACTCTTCCACAGTCGTCCACAAACTCCTGCTGGACGGGCGGCCACTGCCATTGAACATGTACTCAAGTATGGCGGTGGCTATCTCAGACCACGATCCATCGACATGACCTTCTTCCAGTATGCAGGCCTTGACATTGCCCTAGTATTGTTTATCGTTGTCTTGGGTGTGATAGCCCTCGTTTCTCTTGTCATATTCAAATACCTGTTGCCTGTCCTGGACAACATGCCAATCTTGCACAAGAAGAGAGCAAACGAAGATTCTGTGACTGAGAATGCCGAGTCTCCTGCCAAGAAGGCTGTACATCAGGAAGAGGAAATCCACCAACAACCGTCCATAGTCATGTACATTTTCTTAGGACTTATCATCCTGTTTTATATTTTCGTCTGAAGGCAAAATATTTGCAAACTCCCGCATGTTCTTCCATGTACCAATTCATCCCATGTTCTGTCCATTTCACCTCGCATCCGAAGTACGTACTGTTCCTATGCCACTTCCGTGTTGGTTACAAACTTTTTGTTCCACAGAGGCAGCTTTCAGTGCTTTTATTTCTTTAGTGTAGACAAGACAAGTTGGGTGCACTTTTTTTTTCGTTTGATTACAGTGGGTGACATGTTTTCCGTGTTTCGAGTGAAAATATGTATACTTTTCAAGAAGCTTGTGTATTAAAGAATAATGGCTGATTTTAATGACACAATGTTGTTGTTTCTTTGTAGGCTCGCATGCAAGGCAAATGAACAATACATAATCCAGCTGTGTACAACAAATCATTTCCTTTTCCAATCATAGACAAACTGTTCCATATGGGAATAAAAAACGCATGAGAATATATCAAAACAACTTACAAAAAATAAATAAATAAAATAAATAAAAGAATAAGAAGAAGAAGAAGTGGATGATAAAGGCATTGATGAATGCACCACTTCACAATTGGGTAAATGCTGTCGAACATTTTCAATGCTGTAAAAGTTAGTTAAGAAATGTTTTCATTTGTCCCTCTTGAACAACTTATTGCACTTGGGGATATTGGATCAAAAAATTTAAACTTCACCAGTTTCAGTGTGAGCTTCCCCAAAACAGGATACACCACCCAAGTAGTATGTCAGTGATGACTAGGGACGTGTGCATATTGGAGCTTTCCCTGGCCTTGATAATATGAAACTAAAATTTCAAATACCTAAGCTCAATTCCAAATAATTTCTTCAAAATGATAAGACTTTTTTTTGGCTCACATGTGTGACAGGTTATTTTAAGTTTTTGCTATAGAATCAAATACATGCATGTATGCATATGTTGGGTGCACTTTGTCGGCATTTCCTGGCATTTTCTTAGCAATTACAAGTGTGTATCAAAACCAATCTTTGCAGCCATACCCTGCACCAAGATTTCACCAAACAGAAACGCCATAAATCTTCAACAAACATTTTCAGAATTATGAAATCTGCGTTGATAATTACTCTGGAACAAAATGTTACCTGATATTCTGTGCAACTACAGCAATAAACATAATTCAAACTTATGAAGATCAGTTCACTTAAATGCAATTTGTGCCAGGTAGAAGCAGATGTAACTTAATGTCTTGCTAAAAACTGAATGCAGATTTTAAGGTTCATATTCACTGTCATGCAGGGGGCCGGAATAGCTTAGTTGGTAGAGCGCCTGACTGGTGATCCTGGGGTTGCAAGTTCGAATTTCGGAACAGAGGGATTTCTCCCTCGGAATTAACATTGGTTCTCCACTCCATTCCCCAAACAGTCCTTCCAATTAGACTATAAACCAAGGTTCTGTGTGTGAATGCATGCACAACATCTTGCACACACATAAAATTCCATCACCAACTTTTGGATGAGAAGGCCAGTTTGGCCGTTGGTATGGATGACACGTTACACATAGCATGCACCTTCCCCAAAGATGGAGTATGGCTGCCTTAATGGCGGGATGAAAAACGGTCATACACACAAGATTCCACTGCCTGTCTATACAGGCAGTGTCCGCAGGAGTATTAACCTGCATATGCAGAAAGAAAGAACGACTGTCATGCACATAAACCCTTTCAGGGATATCACCACACAGAAAAGTGAGAGAGAGAGAGAGAGAAAGAGAGAGAGGGAGAGAGTGAGAGATTCACTGTTAAGGAAAAAAAAAAAATTAAGTGCTACACAACAATTCATTTAAAATTTTCCAATCATTTTTTGACAACCCCCGACTATGCAGGTTGCCATGACTCATACATTTAGAAAAGCTTCATTGTGTTTAAACAGTGTGTTTATTTTCACTTTTTTTTTTTTCGTTTGGCGATGTGGGTTATACATTACAAGACCCATCTTGTCAAACAATCTTCAAAAGATTACATTTTGATGACGCAGGTTGCACATGACTCACACTAAAAGTGCTGGTGTATCCAATTACCACTCTTTAACAATAGATATCCTCAAGGTGGATATTGATTGCACCATTTATTCTGCTTACTTTATCGCAGTTATATTGTTGTACAAAATTATTAAACAAATTTTTCAATAGAAAAAAAAAGGTTGCTTTAAAGGGCAATTTTAGCAAACAGCACTACTAAACACACATCATGTGCTGGTTCCAAGAGTTTAATCCTCTACAATGCTGCCAGTTACTCCATAAAGTCAGTGTAAATTGTAACAAGAGGAAAAAGTTGAATGACTTTCAAGAGCAAAGACCAAAAAGTGGGTCATTGAGGTGGAAAACCACGGGAGATAGTTCTGTGGGATTGTCGGAAACAGTATGCACACAGAATGCAAGAAATGGATAAATGATTGGCACAGAATTTTCTAGACGATAAAGAAACAATTTACACTGAAAGATCCTCTTGAGATCCTCCCATGGGGTAAAGAGAAAACTTGTGAGCTTGCTCGAACAAAGGCAGCTAAAAGTCACTCTGCCAGCCAGCCAGCCAGCCAGACACACACACACACACTGAGCAACATTACATACAGAACAGATTCAAAATTAAAAAGGCAGTTAACAACAGTGACTGACAAATTTCCAGAAGGCGTACAGACCTGCAACATCCCTACAGGTGAAAACTAAGATCGGGCATGTTCAAACATTTGAGAATTACTGCCAAGTGAAACAGAATGAGTTCATCATTTATAGCTAACTATGCAACTGATGCTGTACGAAAGTATCCAGGTAAGCAGCCATAATTGTTTTAAGAATTACAGATCTTCATACAAATTATTCAACAGTAACAGATTTTCAAATAAATTATACCATTTTCTTTATACATAAACTTGCCACCGAGGGCAAATAACCACAAACTGCTCAGTACTCACAGGAAATCTGAAATGATGACAGGTCCACTTGAAATCAAATAAAACACCATATGTGAAGACAAAAGTCATATATTTGCTTACATTGTAGTCTGGATCCAAAGCAGTTAGAATTATCTATTTTTGTCATGAAAACAATATCCGCCTGTTTCCCACCACATTTTGCCCCAACCTTTGCCCTTTAACCTCTTTCTCTATCATTTCTGTGTATGTGTTCATCAACACAAGTCGAAAAAGGCAAACTGCCTCTCATGTCCATTGTCGTCAAGAATCAAAGAAGCGGTAAATTCCAGAAAAAAAAAAAAAAAAAAAAAAAAAAAAACCATCATTTCGTTCAAACTCATCATTAAAGCATCTCTATCTGTAGAACATTAATCTTCATTTTTTTCTTCTTTTCATTTCTTTTCACATCTTACCTGGAGTTTTCATAAGCCTATCAAAGGCCATATTTGGCCTTCATTTTATGACTAACACCTCCCGTGTCATTCAAAAGAAGTATGAGACATGCGTCCTCAAAAACACCTCCACATACAACGCCATCAACCAAGTCTGTCATCTGGTTAAAATGATCATCCCACAGGTGATAAACCAGTCACGTTGTGTTGGTTTTTTCACCACACTCCATGCATGCAGGCTGCACAGTTTCTGTGACCAGGTGGGTGAAGGCACAAGAAAGTAAACAAGATTTTAAAATCTTTCTCTTTTCGAAAGCTTTCATACATGATGTACATTTTTTTTGTCAACATTCTCTCTTCGAAAGTAAACACATATGAACAGGAATTTACGCACATTTCCTAACACCAGGCGAGGGTAGGATATATACCGATAATTTGCAGACAACAATCCCTACACAAATAAAACAAGAAATCTCTGTTCAGACCAGTACTTTATTTCAGAAATGTATGCAAACATAAATCCATGATAAAATGCTGTGAATGACATTGATCACCTGCTGTGAGTGACATTAATCATCTGCAGATTCCTAAATGATAAGTTTGAATTAGAATTATCAGTTAACAGTTGTTCTACACCATTGTCAAACCTTTAAATTAAACTATTTCAGTTCCCTATCTCTGTCTCTCTCTCTCTCTCTCTCTCACACACACACACACACACGCAAACACACACATGCAAACACACACACACACATGCACACAAACTTTAGCTGACATCAAAGTAACACACCCAGAAAATAAGCACTGTCTTCATGCTATAAAATCCAAAGGTCGATTGAAGCCTCCACGTCTGTTCATGTACTGTCTGAAAAAAAAAAGAAGAAATACAAAATTTCAAACTAATTTTCAAAAAGGCAATGATGTTTAATTCCGTCACATACGTAATTAGTTAGCCACATGTTATCTTCCTCATGATCCAGTAATTTTTATTCAAAGTACTTTTAGTGTCTCTAACTGCATGTATCATACTGACCATCTAAAAGTGAATAGGAATACACAATATCATGACTTTGGACAGTAAAGACCATATAGGTCAGGAAATGATAAGTACACACAAATCTCCTTTATGTACACACAATTCATAAGAAGAAAGCACTGTGGCTTGTTATATCGATATCTA
>JADBJO010004931.1:122500-130000 GCA_016801955.1 Conus betulinus
CTAACCCAGCATACACAGTACACCACTTACTACCCCCCCCCCCCCCCCCCATCCCCAAAAATACTGCTTAGTCTTGTACCCAGCATGAGTCACCTACTCTGGAGGGGGCCACCACTCTGTCCAACAAAAGTCCGCAAAATGCCGCTGCCAATGACCTAGACACTACCTCACCATGGTCATGGACTTGGAGAGGAAAAACAACTGAAGTCACCAGAACTGCAAGGCATGAAGGGACACAGAGTTTGAAACTTTTCTTTCAAAGATGTCAACATGTATGAGGATGATGGATGCTATGGTGTTCAATTCTAATCAAAGATAAGATATATGACATGCTTCCTTTTTGTAATATATAATCCTGGCAACCAAGATGATACTTGCAATGTTGGTCACAAATTGATGGTAACCACAGTGCCATGGTGTCTAGTTTGAATGAGAAAAGTTGTATCCTGCCTCTGAGTCAATCAAGTCAGTGAACTGCATTCTCTACAGCTTTAACACCTGCAGCATTTGTGAATGGAATATGGCATTCATATTTTCAGCAGCACATGCAATAAAACACTATATAAGTCTTCAATACATAATTAGTGTCTAATTATTATCCACTGAATCTTTCAATTTCCTTTGGCATGCTAATTGTCCCTAAAATAGGAAACACTGACCATCTGAATGTCCATTAACTTGGGCTGAGTGTAAGTTTTTTGTTTGTTTTATTGAATAATTGTTTACTGGCACAGGTTACTTCAACCCCCTCTGTTTATACTTATAGTTTTGGCAGTATTATGCTTAAATACTTTGTTGCTGTTGCTTTATTTGTTTGCTTTAAATGTGACAACTTCTTCAAGAGCCTTGTCAAACAAATACAGTCTGTCAACAACTAATAAATGTGTGCTCTTAATTTCTCTGTGCATTACATACTCTGTGTCAGTGTCTGTGTCAGTGTGCACATCCATGTCTCAGGGAATGTGTATGTATGAGTGTTTGTGGACAAGTGTTAAGTGTAGGAATATGTGACCATGATATTACATGCACATGCTCCCTGAAAGTGTAAGATTTTACCCTTTTAAACATATATACAAGGAACTGCTGTGTTCAGAAATATAAAATGTCAGCAGAACTTGAAAAGAAAGGAGGCAAAACACTTCTTACCTTTCCTTTGATCTTCTTCCACGGGGCGAGGGTGACCTGCACCCAAATAAAAGTGCAATAAACATGCAATAACACCTGCACTTTTGAGTTTCCGTTGAATTTTTTTTATATTCTTTGTGGAGAAATAAATAGGGGGATAAATGCACAATAAAAATGAAATGCACTTTTTAAGCACGTACTTCACTCACAAGAAAATTCTGGCCTGTTTGCATGACGAACAAAAATCTGACCATGATTTGGAGACAAATGAAAAGTAAAAAGACGATGGTAAAAACGACTTCAACTACTTCAAGACACAGAAACTACAAGCACGGAAGACCGAGAGTACTTGGTGGTAACATTTCTCAAAGAACACAAATAAAGAAACAGATAATCAAATATCAATGAAAAAAATATATTACTAAAAAATCACAATCAATTCAGACACAGTAAAAATAAAACTTAAACAGATAAATAAAAAAAAAAAAACCAACAACATTGCTATGGTATGTATCTAACTTGATAAAAAGAATACCGCACTTCCACATGACCTCTCCACCTTAGGCGGGTATTCATTTTCAACATACATGTAGCTGTTACTTGCATGTCATATGATGCAGCAGCATCTTGGAATGTCACAACAATGTACCAAATCTCTTGAAACAATCAACAGAATAATGTTAATTAATGTTCTAGACATCAAAAAGGACAAGGTTTCTTACTTCGCCCATCATTTCTACATGATTTTGTACCCTTTTTGATGGTGTCTAGTAGTAGTACAAAGTCTGTGAGACCATGTCTTCCAAGTACCTAAGCTGCTCATGAATAACAATCTTCAACATGGTGAGGTATATCACATAATGAAGCAGTAAATCTTCAAGTGCTGTGTGGTTAAGTTTTTCTTTGCAGCTATGAACATGCTGCAATCTCTGAAGCCATTTGACAATGTTTGGGATTTTGAGGAGTGTCTTTGACAAAAATGAAACAGCAGGAGGCGCGGCAGTTGGGATGGGGGACTCGAATGTTCATTTTTTGTCCACTTCGCTTCGTTTTGTGCCCCTGCCAGGGCATTGCCAGAGCTGCCAGGGGACTTATGTGACCAGGCCCTGAAAACTGACTCACAAAATGTTCCAGGCCTTAAAGTAACAGGAAGACAGAGGGGGAGGGGGAAAGCAACTAGAGGACAACACAGTGTTCTTAAAGTTCCAACAAAAATGATATTCCAAGAAAGCTTGGAAGGAGCTAAATGTTGTTCCCCAAAAAGTGTGGTAAAAATGCTGAGAACACCATGTAGCTTATGACGCATACACACTTTCAAGCCCTGGTCTGCTCACTTCAAACTGAAAACAGAAGCAATGAAAAAAAAAAGAAAAAAAGAGTTATCAGCAGGTATCTTAACACTTACAGCCATACTGATCAGACAAACACCTTTTCCCTAGCTTGCCTGTGACTGGACAGAGTTATTTGTCTGCACTGGTGAATCGGAAAGAGGTGTACCTTTTGATGCTTTACATACTAAACAAGAAGGTGCTCAAATAGGACAGAGTTAAACATGAAAAAAAACAGATCAAAACATATTATCTATCCAGAACATCAAACAATATGAACTATATTAGATTTTTCCAAGCCGACCCCACTAATATGATGCTGAGGTCATGCTGAACAGGCACACACAAGAGAAAGAAAAAATCCGAGAACATGTCACACAATGGGTCAAGTTCCTATCACCACCAGCCATTAAGACCAGAATGGAGGCTCTCAGTTTGCTTGTTTTGTTTTCAATAAAGAGAATACACGATTTAGAGACAAAGAAACAGGTCAGGGAGTGTGCTGGGAATCATATCATCGTGAACCCAAATAAGAAAGAAAGTAGACAAGAAACATTCAAAATTTCTTGCAGCGATGCCATTTTCTCAAAAACTGATGTCTGACAGCTGAAAACATGGCATCAGTTTCTTCCCTTCAAAGCCTCTTGTCAAGCACAAGATGATACTCTGGTCCATCCATGCTGGTGCTGTCATGAGACAAACCTAAGTGTGACTGTATGGAAGCTTGAGTGTGCAGAGTAGGAGAAAGTACTTGAGGGGTATGGAGTTCAGATTGAATAAAAGTTTCAATATTCTGAACTGCTACCCTATTCATCTTGAATTTAAAATCATTATGATTAAAAAGTCATCAAACACTTCATTCACATTTTTGTGCTACGTAAAACCTGCTTGCTATTTATTTGTTTGAAGGCTCCATCCATTGTGGTAACCAAAATCGTAATTCCACCTTATGTACACAACTCAAATCTTTTGATATCAATTAAAAAAAGAGAGATTAGGAAATTTGTGTCTGTTAAATAACATGACTAATGCATTAAAATAAGTCATAATTTATAAATGTTATGTCAATAGAATGCTATCTAGTTACAGAGAAATGAGATAGAAGATGTGTATGCGTGTGTGTGAGTGCACGTGATGGGAGGGAGGGGGGGGGGTGAACGAGAGGGTGAGACAATATGGAGATGAGTGGGGTGGGTGGGTGGATAGGGAGGGTGATGAGGGGACAGGGGTTTCATAAAGAAAATGTCCAGAGTTGGGTTGGTCACTGTTGTTTTTGACTGACGGTTTGTTCATTGGTCTGTTTACCTTACTTTATTATTTTTTCTTTTCTTACATTAATGGCACTGTATTCATTCAAATAGCGCTGTTCATGTACAACATACAGTGAATACTATGTTATTGGTTGCTCTTAAAAAAAAAAAAAAAAGTCATCGAACACAGCTGTCTGATAAACATCAAAACCTCAAATATCCCTATAATGCCAAATTATCTCAAAGTCAAAGGTGACTAAAACACACCTGCGTCTTGACATGGGAGATGGAGACCTCCGACGTGGGGAATGGGATCGAGATCTTCTCCGAACATTAGGTGATCTTGATCTGTACCTTGGAGCTGGTGAACGTGATCGACTTCTTCTGTGCCGGTCTGAGGAAGAGAAAAAAAAAGGATAAAATAAAAGCAGTAATCTTCAAGCCAACAAGAACTGGTGAGACCTACTTTGTTTTCATACATACAAGATGCTACGGTAATAAAGACACATACTTTAAACTTTTCTTTCCAGCTGATGCTATTTATAGCCATGTCCACCCACGAGGGGCTAAATAAGGACTGAACACAAAGCAATGCAGATAAACGTTTTTATCAAAAAAACAAAAAAGAAGGCCATCAAATTTTATTCAAATGAAAAATGACTGTATGACAGACAGACTCAATACTTTGCGTTCCGCCACCTGATGTTTCTTCATCATAATAACGTGAAATTTGTAATACTCACGTCTTCTTTCCCTGGATCTAGATCGTCTACGATCTGCAAACAAACATAATATCATTTGACATCATGATCATTGTATAAATATGACCTTGTTTCACATGAAATTGATGAATGACCTGTTATGAAAAGAAAAAAAGTTAAACATAATATACATAGTAAACTAAAAACATGTAAATACTTGTGTTTCACTTTTACTAAAGTTTTAGATCACAGTGCCAAAATCATCATCATATTATGAAAAATCTGTACAGGGTAATGTTTATAAACATGTATTCCCTTTCGATGGACTTATCACATATACATAATTGGCTGTCGAGGTATGTGATTTGAATCAAATTTCATCAACTCTATCAGTATCACGCTCACAAGCCTTGAACTGTTTTTCACCACAAGCCACAAAACTATCAGTCAATGAATCAAGTCACAAACCTGTCAGTCAATGAGTCAAGCACAAAAAACTGTCAGTCAATGAACTGTTTGTGAGCATGATCATTTATAATCACTTGCTCAATGTCACTAGTTTATCCTGCTCTCCTTTGCATCAACAACTGTGTCCAGTACCCTGAGTATGCTCCCTTTGAAAACTTTTAGCTAGTTGCAAAATCACACTTCTCTGAAAGTATCCATGATGGTTGAGAAATACTCTTTCAGTTCAATTTGTACACTTCAAAACTCTTGCAGGAATATATGACTGACCTTGCAGTTGTCTACAAAAAGTATATGAATTTACTTGCTCTGAGAAAAGTGTAATCATGAATTCATTTGCTCTGAGATAGACCAGAAGCACTGAAATACACAATTATATGTAAATGCATGAATCAAAAACAATAGATCAAACAGTTTAATCCATCCCAGAAGGTACGCACAGTTGGCAACCTTCAATCCTGTGTGTCCTGTTACATCGGTCAACAAAGAAGGTTTGCACAGTGTTTATTTCTTCTCTTTGCTCTCTCAGCATTTAAAAACACAGTGTTTATTTCTACACTTTTTCATTTTGTTTTGTCTTTCACCATTTCTAAAAAAACAAAAGATGATAATAATTCATAATCATTAAAACAAATGGTTCAACTCACTGTATTGCTCTGTAGGCAGGCGATCATTTGATCAAGATTGATCAAATCATGCATATATATAAAATTCTATACTTCTTGATTGATATACCTAGATTTAAATCATGGTTTGGAAATGTCCTGGTATTGAGACCCTACTTATCCCTTTGTACCGAATTTGATTCATTTGTCATCATTTATTGCAATCATGAAATAACATGCTTAAGAAGTAATCTAAACAACCGGCTGAAGGCAAGTTCCTGAAAGACATCTTTAAATATATATTATATATGTATATATATATATATAAATATATCTTTTCGTGTAAAGGCTATATCAAAATTTCCTCAAAAACTTACATTAGTATTTTCAGAACATTGAGGCTATTTTCTAATCAGCTAAAGACACTTTAGAGTTTCATCTTTGATGGGAAATCACAAAATTTTCTGTCCTTTAGAACTAGGAGCTCCCTATGTTAACCACCCTTATATCAGATTCTGTTGGATTCTACCGAATTTCAGTTTCATGACTGGCCTGTTCCCAACTTGAAGTTATGGAAGATATAGTTACCATGCTAGAGAATAAGTGCTCTGTTGACATAATTTACCTTGATTTTCGTAAAGCTTTTGATACAGTTCCGCATGAGAGATTATTGAAAAAATGAAAGCATATGGTATAGTAGGCAAGTTGCTAAACTGGACTAGAGATTTTTTTGTCAAATAGAAAACAAAGAGTAAGAGTGGGTAATTGTATGTCGACAGAGAAAGATGTTATGAGTGGTATTCCCCAAGGGAGCATTTTAGGACTGTATTGTTTACTATTTTTATAAATGACCTTCCAGATGAGGTGAATAGTTTTTGTAAAATTTTTGGTGATGATACAAAAATATATGACAAATCAGATAACTATAACAGTTTGCAAGAAAACTCAAATTGCCTCCAAGACTGGTCAGACAAGTGGAATCTGTATTTTAATGTTGAAAAATGTAAAGTTTTGCATGTTGGCAAAAACAATCCGGAACATGAATATAACATGAAAATGGATGGTGGTGGAATTAGGCTGGTACAGAAATGTGAGGAAGAAAAGGATCTTGGTGTAATCTTTGATAAAGATTTACTTTTTGATACTCATATTCAAAACAGTATAAATAAAGTAAACCAAATGATCGGATTAATAAAAAGAACTTTCATTTACCTAACAAAGAAACATTTCTAAAATTATATAAAGCTATGGTTAGACCACATCTTGAATATGGCAATATAATCTGGTATCCACACTTGAAAAGACAATCAATAGCAATCGAAAGAGTACAGAGAAAAACTACAAAAATCGTCTAAGAATGTACAAACATGTCTTATGCAGACAGATTAAATTACTTAAATTTGCACTCTTTAAAAGGTAGATGTATTAGAGGGGATTTGATGAAGCGTTCAAAATATTTCACCAACAAACGGACATACAGTGGGACTATGTTTTTGAAGCTGCTAAAACAGATAGAACAAGAAATTCGGAAGTAAGATATATTTGTTAAGCAGTGTCACACTAATATATGGGGAGATTCACATTCAGTAACAGAGCTACTGCTAACTTGAACAATTTGCCAATTGCACTTAAATTTGCTAAAAATACTAATTTTTTAAGAATTTGCTGGACGAAGACTTGAATTTTAAAGAAGAGTTTAGAAGCTTTGATGAATAAGCAGGAAAATTTATTTAGCATGCATTTCAACCTGTTTTAAGTAGTATAACAAGAGGGGACTTAACGGCCTATACATACAAAAATACGTCCCTACCACTACTACTACTACTAGTTTGATTCTTACCAGTTCTTTTGGGTGATCTGCTTCTGCTTCGAGGCATGTTGCACTTCTATTTTGACTTCTTAGTTAGCAATCACTTTGACCAGACCACGCAAGAAATTTTACTTCGAAAATTGATCAAGAACACTTGCGTTAACTATACGCTGAAGAGTTTCACATGCGCGAGTCGCAAAAGGTGGCAAAACAGGA
>JADBJO010004931.1:132500-167500 GCA_016801955.1 Conus betulinus
CATTGTTAACAAACCATACGATGAGAATACATTTGTTATAAGACAATGGGTCGCTAACAGCTTATTTCTACCTACAGGAGAGTATGATGATGTTTGTTTCCCACCTTTTTTTTTCTCTTCATAGGATAAACATGCAACGCATATTAGGCAAAAGTAGCAGTCATGTTATTGTCACTGCCTTTGCTTCACAAGTTTACATCAGGTTTTCGTGTGTGTACGGAATGTTTACATATCTTATGATATGTAGAGTCTATAGGCTATAAAGATCAACAATCTGTCTGTCTGTCTGTCTGTCTGTCTCTGTCTCTGTCTCTCTCTCTCTCTCTCTCTCTCTCTCTCTCTCTCTCTCTCTCTCTCTCTCTCTCTGTGTGTGTGTGTGTGTGTGTGTGTGTGTGTGTGTGTGTGTGTGTAGAAGAAGAAGAAAAAAAAGTTTAAAAAGCAAAAAAAGTTTTTTCCTAGTCAGTGTTTGAAAACAGTATATTTGTTTCTACAAATTATATCCAGAAAATTTCTTTTAAACAACGAAGTGTTGCTTTGGTAACATGGTAGATTATCTATTCCAGGGGTGTCAATCGTAAAAGATGAAGGGGTAAGGAGATTAAGGAATACAGATAGGACTACGACTGTTTTACTGAGAGCAATTTTTTTTTTTCTTCTACACTTTATGCCTTTAAAAAAAAAGTCGCAAACAATAAACAAGAGAAAACGTTCACATGCCAACGAGAAAAGGAGCCTGTATGCCAGCTCACTTGAACATATGGAAGTATTTGAGAGAGAGAGAGAGAGAGAGAGAGAGAGAGAGAGAGAGAGAGAGAGAGAGAGAGAGAGAGAGAGAGAGAACACCAACAGTTTTACTGACTTGTTAATAATGATAAAGAGATATGGGAGTTCCAGTTAAAGTCTTCGCGATATGGCTGCGACCAGGTGTTCAATTTCCAGCACTACTTTCAGATATTTGCTAATGAGATGGCATTGGCCGATCAACATGTTCTTGTATCTGGTATATAAAGAGACTGGCATTTGTCAGGGTGCAAAGACATCATTAATCTCTTCTCCCATTCTGCCCTGTGGCAAGGGTCTTGCTTGAGCATGTCGTAGTCTCTGATAGAGCTGACAGGCATGTGGCAGAGAGCGTTGTCAGTGAAGGGTGTGGCAGTCGAGGACAGCTGTTTGAGGAAGTCGTTCATCAGTGTGGGGAAAAAAAATAGGGCGCAGCCAGTGCTGAGCCCTTGGAAACTCCAAAGACCACGGAACCAACATTGGATATCATACCATCCACACCTGCTTGCTGCATACCTACTTTGGAACTTACCAATCCAGGTGTTGACCAGACCGGTGATTCTGTAATGGTGGATTAGAAATGAGTGACACACTGTACCGAATGCCTTGGAAAAAAGTCCATCACCAAGACGCCTTTCTATTTTTATTTATTTCTCCATGCTATGTGTCAGCTTGTCTGCAAGCCCGATCAATAAGCTCTTATGGGACCGTCCCTTTCCAGATCGGTATTGCTCTTCATATAGATTATTTTGCACCTCAGCGAATCACATCATTACGCTCACGACAATATGTGAGGCTACTGAAGTGTCAGAGTAGTAGGGGGGACTTCGTCTGCGATGCCCCTCAAGATCTTAGAGATTATACCGTGAGGTTCCGTGACGCACGCTTCTGAGATCATAATAGTATTGCAGATGGATCTGGACTTAGGCCTATCAGAGTTGTAGGTTCTTCCTGGAAACATACTCATGCTAGAACATGGATTGAAATTGTTGTTTAGTGTTTCTGCTTGGACTCTAGTGTCGATTACCAGTGTACTGTCATTTTCAGAGGGACAACACCGCTGGGACTTCATGCAGTGTACGTCCTGAAAGACTTTTTTTTCCCTTGGGGTTACGGTACACAGAACTGTCCGAGTCCAAAGTAATGTTTTCCATGAATGTCCGTATGCACAAGGTAACTCGTTGAATATACAGCTCTGCGCCGTGCTTAGGTGTGGAGACTCTTCTTGTCCTTCCTCCATTAGCTTTCGTATTGCCTGTCTCTTTTCCTGGCCCGGGGCTCAATGTAGCTTAGTCTGCCCACAGTTTGCTAGAGTTTGATTATACTAACACCATTCAAATACTAAAACAATCTGTCTGATATAAATATAATGTCAGCTAAAGACATTGAATAACTTACGCCGTCTGTACAACAGAACACTGAATATCACAGAAGAAACTGCAGTCATAGGATATCACGAAACAGCAATGTTGACAGAGAAACAGAACAAATAACAAATCACCTCATTACACTGGCAAAGCTTTGCATTAGCCAAATATAGGTAGGCTATGGCACAAAACAGAAAATAGAGCTAATAAGAATCAAATTTAAGATCACACTGCTGTAGACAAGAGAGAGAGAGAGAGAGAGAGAGAGAGAGAGAGAGAGAGAGAGAGAGAGAGAGAGAGAGAGAGAGAGAGAGAGAGAGCATGCACAATTTGTACATTAAACGCACGGAATTCGTTAATCTTTATGTGGCAACCTGTTGTTATTTTTGGACTAGGCGATGGATTTCACCCCCCTCCCCCTCCTAACCGAAGGGAAAATAAAGATTGTAGGGAAACAAGGGAAATATGATGACAGATTGCAGTACACACACACACACACACACACACACACACACACACACACACACACACACACACACACACACACACACACACACACACACACACAATCCAGCGCATTCAACTGTCAACAAAACATTATAAAAGAAGAACCTGAAAAAGAAGAAAATTTACGTATGAAGACAACGATGACAAAACAGACAAAGAAGAAGAAGAGGAGGAGGAGAGGAGAGAGAGAGAAGCAGAAGAAGAAGACAAAGAACACAGAAGAGGAAGAAGATGGTGAAGATAAACAAGAAAAGAAGAAAAAAAAAAAAAGAAAACCAGTTGATGACGAGGAAGAAGATAATGAAAAAGAAACAACCACAACAAGCAAGAACAGAAAATGAAAACAAAGTGACGGGAAAAGGGCAAGAATTGCGCTATGAATAACACAGAAACAGGAAGAGTAGAACTCAACGACAGTCATATAGCACACAATAGCACAAACACATATCACAAAGTTGGACTAACTGTGGTCCAGTTCGTCCCTGATGAATGCATAGTTGTCTGATTTCCCTTTAATAAAAACAAAAATGAAAAAAAAAAAAAAAAAAAAAGAGAGAGAGAAAAAAAAGAAGAAAAAAAACCACCACCAAAAACTGACGCTGTCTCTATCAAAACACATGCACAGATACATGGATAGGCATACCATGCCCGTAATTCCTCCCTCCCCCCCCCCCCCCCCCCCCCCCCCCCCAACAGACGTACACGCCGCGCACATGCACGCACGCAAACATACATCCATACACACACACTGACTGACTGACTGAAACCATTTACTGTCATATCAACATAGTGTTGTACTCACACACACACACACACACACACACACACACACACACACACACACACACACACACACGCACGCACGCACGCACACACACACACACACACACACACACACACACACACACACACACACACACACACACACACATATATACACACACACACACACACACGCGCGCGTATGTGTGCACGGGTGCATACTCTGTAAACTCCCCCCCCCCCCCACACACACACACACACACACACACACTACACGTACGCTCATACCGTGAACGCGCGTACACACACACACACACACACACACACACACACACACACACACACACACACACACACACACTCACCAGTGCTTACACATTCACATCTGTGGACGCCCACCAGCGCGCACACGTCTACAGTATACACTGGGGGTCCCTGAGAGATTCAAAGTCTAATCTCAGTTGACATGAACTGTTGCATAGTGCTTACACATTCACATCTGTGGACACCCACCAGCGCACACACGTCTACAGTATACACTGGGGTCCCTGAGAGATTCAAATCTCAGTTGACATGAACTGCTGCATAGTGTACCACTGTATTTCTCTCCACCAGTAAAATCTTGTTGCGCATAAAATCCTTTGATCAGCAGGGGAACGGAGAAACCTCGCTAGGACGCAAACGTTCGAAAGCTCAGTCATTGAATCGCTGAGGTGCAGTTCCACAAATAATATGGAAGCAGAAAAAGGAAACATATTTTCTTGTTTGTGGCATGTCAGTATAGAGCAATTAATGGAATGCCTGTGCGTGCCTGCACCCTATGTGAACACAGCACTGGCTTCAAAGGGTGGTGCAGGATTGCTCGCAGCTGGTTTCGTTCGGCAGTTGAAGACAGTACTTCTCTGGGTCCCACCTGCACCTTCGGGTGTATCTTTTTCTTGGAGAAAAAAGTCGGGTGTTTGATGACGAGCTTGGTGACCGCTGAATTTTGAAGTTGTTGTAGAGCTCAGAGTGGGTCAATGTTATGGACAACCAGCAATAAATTACAATATCCGGTCTTGACAAGAGGCACAAAAAGGTCGTCAGGCTGGACGTAGTGTGAGGTACGGCGACTCATGCTGCCTGATGGGGTTCGATGGAAAATCCTGACTCAACTCATGAGTCATTCATCACTTTTGACACTGGCTGAGTTGTGGACATTCAGTGGTTACCTACATAAGGTAAAAGATCGGGGTAGGTGAGGTGGCAGGATTGAGGAGGGAACTTGGGAATAGTGGGCGGAAGATGGATGCAGGAGTAGGTGTGCCAGTGGATGGTTTTCAGAGACAGGCAAGCCTCGCAGCTCGGCGGAGTTACGACCGCATGACCGATCCCGCTTTCTGTCAACGGAAAAGGGGGGGGCTGGGAAGGGGGTGGGGGGACATCGTACAGGGGAAAGGAGAGGAGGTAAGGATGAGAATGTGGCAATATTGTCTGTTGTTAGACGCTAATATACCAGTCCGCTAAACATTCCTCCAGGTGCTGAACCGATCGAAATCATGGTCTTTTATGTGTTGATCCGGTTCTCGTTCCCGCATCGGTCTGCAATAAGGACTGGGCCATTGTTGGATAGGATCATCTCAGCCAGTGAGTGCGCATCTTACCGTTGTTTGTGGTGATAAATCAATGGGCCTACAGACCATCCCGGGTTGCAGTTGTCTCTTTTATTCGTTTTTATTTTCTTATTTTGCTAGGAAGGTAAAAGCCCCTACATGTCACCTCCTCCACTTGAACAACCAGCTTTCAGAGAGAGAGAGAGAGAGAGCGAGCAAACTCGATTTGATCTTATCTTCAGCAATGTTCGTTGTTCCCGGTGGCAGCAATAAACAGGGCTACATAACTTCAAGGTCTCTTTTTCCACTCATCCCCGCCCCCCTCCCAAAACCAAAGTATGATTAACGACCTAATTTTATTTTTTTATTTTCTTATTTTGCTAGGAAGGTAAAGCCCCTACAGGCATATTAAATAACTCTCACCTCCTCCAGGTTGAACAACCAACTTATCAGAGAGAGAGAGAGAGAGCGAGCAAACTCGATTTGATGTTATCTTCAGCATGTTCAAAACTGGGCCATTGTTGGATAGGATCATCTCAGCCAGTGAGTGCGCATCTTACCGTTGGTTGTGGTGATAAATCAATGGGCCTACAGACCATCCCCGGGTTGCAGTTGTCTCTTTTATTCGTTTTTATTTTCTTATTTTGCTAGGAAGGTAAAAGCCCCTACATGTATTAAATAACTCTCACCTCCTCCACTTGAACAACCAGCTTATCAGAGAGAGAGAGAGAGAGAGCGAGCAAACTCGATTTGATGTTATCTTCAGCATGTTCGTTGTTCCCGGTGGCAGCAATAAACAGGGGGACATAAGGGTTAATATACCATACCAAAAACTCGCCTATTTAAAGGTGTGTGTAATGTCCCCGCATGGTGAGAGTGAAGAGCACATGCTCTCTTTTATAGGCATATTATTCTCTTTTGACCCATTTTCAACAAACGGCCTTCACCTTATGACATAAAGTACTAGACTTTGAAAGGTCGCGTTTACGTATCAAGATGGGTGACAAGTCCGAGGAATGTGAAACTACCGAAGAGAAGTTCGCACCACAGGGTCTCTCTGGAAAGGTCTGTTCTACTTACATATTTCCTTTTAGTGTTGTTTTACACAATATCAAAGAAACTTGCGGTCATGAAACACCATCTGAGCGCGACCATGGGTATTTAGTTTCCTGCACTTGAGTTTTTAGGGGGGGCTAGGACTCGCGCACTGAATATCAACATGGTCGATAGACGAGCAACACCAGACAGAGCAAACCGGATAGTGACTGTGCGAAAACAGAAGGTATATTTGTGTATGCGGCGCTTGCCGTGTTGATTGCTAAATGTCACATGCTGGGTTACTTAGATGTGCGATTTCCAACTAACCTAGGCTACTGATTAGTGTCGTTCGTAGTGTATTCAATTTAGTGTTAGAACACTAAAATAATTGGTATGTTTTGATGGTTTTATTGTTAACAAAATAAAACTTCCTTGTTGTTTTATGGACTGGAAATATGATAATCCCGGCGCGATGTCCGGCAAATCGAAAGTTTGGAGGCCTTTCATTCAAAGATCTACCTACATAACTTCCCTTGAAAGAGTTTCTTTTCATTAAGTCTTAAGGTTAAACAAACTAAAACACGCCAAATGTTGTCAGTAGGTACTTTTGTTTCAATTTGGCATATGTAGGACATCAGGCAGTTTTGTAATCATAATTAATGGAAAGGAAATATGATTGAGAGAATGATTTAATGGCGAATGGGTGTCAAAATCGAAGATTAAAGTTTAATTTCCGTTACCTAAAGGTGGTAGGGCAGTGTTGGAGGTTCATAGTTTCGAGGGCATGGCATTATGGAATGTAGGGTCCATTCCTGTCCTTCTGCTGCCATAACCTTCCCTAATCAGAACCATGTACCCATACCCTGAGGGATGGACAGGTTTGACAAGCCATGAAAATCAGGCTCGCTCTGTGTCGAAAGTAGCAACCCCAAGCTTTGAGGTTTGCTTGATTTTCTGTCTGAAATCGCTGAGTGTGTGCCATGCCCAGTGATAAAGAAAACAACAACAAAAAACAAACCTTAGTAACTGGTTTCAACTAAAAGAAGGTATCTGCAAGACTGTCCATGAAGACAGTGGAAAAGTTAGCCCTTCAGCATGTGTAAATAAATTTTGGGTGATAAGCTAGCACCAAAGAATGTAAAGATCATTTTCATATAGTGTATACATATCACTTACCAGAATTCAAGTCATATTGTATCATATCATATTACAGAAATTCATCAGTGTTGGACATCAGATGCTGGACCAGTTTAATCTTGAAAATGACTGAAACAGTTTCAATCAAATCTGTACCAGGTCTGAAATTTTTTTTGCCAAGTCACAACTCCGATGTCAATGTGTGTGATGAATTTGTGTCGAAGTATCTGCTTCTATGGACTTACACTGGTCAAGTCTTCAACCCAGCTTCTACACATCTTAATGCTAATTCGGAATGTTGGCTTAGCACTGTGAAGGTGGTTTCCAGTTTCAGTGTGACTAACCAACAATCAGTTACAAAACAATGCAGGAGGGGGGGGGGGGGGGGGGGGGGGTTAGGGGAGAGGCGGAGCAAAAAGTAGAAAACCAAAGCAGATGATGGGGCAGTGTAGACTCAGTGTTTGACTGCTGTGGACTGGTGGATACCAAGTAAGCTCCTTTAAGTTTTAAAGCTGACTCTGAAGTTATAAGATATCAGTTTATCACTCTCAAAAACATTCTTTTTTTTTTTTTTTTTTTTTTTTTTTAGTATTTCAGTTCTTTATATGAGTGTATAAAAAAACTTTCTTGATTTCAGTTCAGTATAACTTGGCAGCAGGTATCCACAGTCAGTCTTCTGCTTCTTCTTCTTTTAAAACTAAAGTACCAAAGTAAAGAAAAAGACAGTCACCCCCCTCCCCCCCTCCCCCCTCCCCACCAACATCCTGACTCTGTGACAGTCCTATCGATTTCCAAAATGTTTTACTTACTTCTAGGACGTGTATCTAACGTGTTTGATTTTTCAGATAAAACACTGATATCATATATATCATATATCGATCATATGATTAACTTGTACACTGTTGTATGCTTTAACAACATTAGTTATCTTGCTTATGTAGATTTTTTCTTATAGATTTCATGATGATGAAAAAGTTAACCAAGACTGCACTCTCATTATTAAAGGTGTCTTACAGCAAATTCATCTGTTTCCAAATGTTTGTCACATTTGTCTATAAAACTGTTTATATTTTGTTCATACTGTACTGTTGAGACTGGTAATGATACTGTGCTGCCTGATTTTGGCTGATTGAGATTGTGGAGCTCACAATGGCACTTACCAGCCACCTTTGTGCAGTAGTTATACCTCAGTGCTGCAGCTTGACCTTGACTGTTTCACAGGGTCTCAAAAATTACATAATTATCTAAATGCCACCTGTAAATTTAGAAGCTACTCAGTCATGCAATCATAACGAGTTGGGGTTTGGATGACGTGTGTGTGTGTGTGTGTGTGTGTGTGTGTGTGTGTGTGTGTGTGTAAGTGGATGTTTTCAGAGGACTGATCCAAAATCAATGCACGACAGTATTCAGTCTGTGTACAGATTAAAAAAAAAAAAAAATTGCCTAAATCTCTGAAAATAACAAGCAAACTCTGAACTTGATGTTTTTATCAATCAAACAAACACAGAACAAAGTCCGACATCAGCCATTGTCAACCATGAAACTGAGCAATTCATAATACAGCATAGGTATAAAATGTTTTTATACAAAAACAACATACTCATTTTCACTAACTAACATAAACATAAGTTTGAACTAGTTTCAAAGTTTTAATGGCTTCAGTCTCAAATTTAAACATAAAAACATGTGTTGAAATACTGAACATATCAAGGAGGAAAGTAAGGAGCCTCAACCTGTTGGCCTTTTTCAGGCAGAACAAGAAGAAAGCAACAACAAAATAAACAAAATGATTAAATGATGGAGAGAAAAACAAATGCAGGTAAACAAGACTTCAGTCTGTTTTAAAATGACTTGCCAAGAATTTCAAGAGGAGTCAGAGGAGGGAGAAGAAGTGTGTGTGTGTGTGTGTGTGTGTGTGTGTGTGTGGGGGGGGGGGGGGGGGGGGGGGAGTTGGGGAAAAGGAAGAGGATTGGCAGTTTGAAAATGAGGTTTGAAATCCTTCGCTGACATCATATGGAACTGTTGAGTTCTGTATTGTGAACAGAACCAATGTTTAAAGCCTGTTTAGGTTCTTCATTCATCATACTTTGAGCCAGCTAGTAGGCTGCACATTTGCTGAGTAAAACATTTTTCAGTTGCTGTTCATTCTGCTAGCTGGTGTGAGAAGGAATCGATTGAAGTGCTGAAAAGGCTGTGGTGTCTTGGGAGACGTTGCTGTAATGAAAAAGGGCAACAATAACAATAGCAATAACAACAACAGAAACACTAGAGAGATTTTCCATGCAGAATTACCGTCTTCACTCCCCTTCTGTCCCTGTCCATTTCTTCTTATCACATCACACACACATTCACATGCATACAAACACACAGACACATGCATACACGCATACACACCACACACACCACACACACACAACACACACACCACACCACACACACACACACACACACCACACCACACCACACCACACCACACACACACACACACACACACACACACTCCTACCATCCTAGACTCGCACATATCCCAAACGGAAAGGTGTTCCATCACACAGCTTCTGTGGGAAGTTGTATGCATCAGATGTTTTGTGCTGTCTTCATGCTGTATAGAGACTCAAGATAATGCTGTGCCAGTTAGGATTGTGTCAGAGGTGTTGTGCGAGGTCAGTAGGCCAAGATGGTACAGTGCGAATCTTAAGAGGATGTCTAACACTTTGATAGATTCGATTCAGTTTACATTGTAAAATGTATTGTTCAGTTTCGTGCGGCATCATCTGACTATTACATCCAACAGTTTTGTTGTTGTTGTTGTTGTCATCATAATGACCATGAAGAATTTTTCAGTTCTGTAAGTAAACTGAAAAATGATGTGTGTGTGTGTGTGTGTGTGTGTGTGTGTGTGTGTGTGTGTGTGTGTGCGTGTGTGTGTGTGTGTGTTAGAGTGTGCATGGGGGGGGGTAGAAGGAGGGAACAAGGAATTTTTTTTTTTGTTTGTTTTTGTCAATGTAAAAGCCTGGTGACAGCCCTGATGTGGCCCTTTGCGGTCAGTTGGGCTACCTTACCTTACCTCAATGAAAAAGCCATTTCTTATGCAAAAAAAAAAAAAAAAAAAAAAAATCCTGCTTCTCAGAGTGCGTATAATTGAGGCCATGAGAAAAAAAAATACAAGGCATTCAAATGGACAAACAAATCTGAAGCATTTTGAAAGTTTTATATATATGTGAACAGTTCCAAATATTGAAGACTGGGCGAATTCAGAACTTTAACAAGTCTTTATGACAGAAAAAAAAAGTTGTAAAATGTCAAGGAGGAAGTAGGCCAATGCAATGGTGAGCCATGGGAGGGAACAGGAAAACGAAGTGGTAAAGATAGTCCAAATAAGAGAGTGAATCTCTCAACTTGTACAGGAAATAGAAGCATGATTAGTCATTTAACCAGAAACCTGTCCTGTGGGTATGTCGGTTGTGCTTATCCACACACTGTTATCCATTCTGGTCTTGCATGAGCTGTGAAAAAATTGCATAAGGAACCAGGAAGACAAGCTAATGAAGGGTTAGTAAATAATGTTCGTGAAGTAGGATATGCAGCCTCAGAGTAGCCAAACATTTTACTAACAGGTGGAGTGAGGTACACTTTACTGCATCAGAGTAGTCAAACATTTTACTAACAGGTGGAGTGAGGTACACTTTCAGCATCAGAGTAGTCAAACATTTTACTAACAGCTGGAGTGAGGTACACTTTCAGCATCAAAGTAGTCAAACATTTTACTAACAGCTGGAGTGAGGTACCCATTACTGCATCAGAGTAGCCAAACATTTTACTAACAGGTGGAGTGAGGTACCCATTACTGCATCAGAGTAGTCAAACATTTTACTGACAGCTGGAGTGAGGGTACCCATTACTGCATCAGAGTAGTCAAACATTTTACTAACAGGTGGAGTGAGGAGGTACCCATCACTGCATCAGAGTAGCCAAACATTTTACTGACAGGTGGAGTGAGGTACCCATCACTGCATCAGAGTAGCCAAACATTTACTGACAGGTGGAGTGAGGTACCCATTACTGCATCAGAGTAGTCAAACATTTTACTGACAGGTGGAGTGAGGTACACTTTACTGCATCAGAGTAGCCAAACATTTTACGAACAGGCGGAGTGAGGTACACTTTACTGCATCGGATTTGGCGAAGGTTGAAAAACTCAGTTTTTGTTTAACCTCAAGAAAACTGGTGATGAAAATGGACACACACTGTGTACCATGTAACACTAAGAATTTTGCCGACTTACCCTTTTGGTAACATCTTTGTGTAGGAAATGGCTAGAAGGATCTCATCATAAATATCATTCTGCTCAGTTCAGTTAGTACCAACAGCATAATATGTAGTTTCTGGAAAATACCAGTGTTTATTTTTTGTAATTCATGGATTGACATAACACAGTGACATGAACAATGGCACTTACCAGCCACCTTTGTGCAGTAGTTCAAATTGTTGACTTGTAGACTGGGAGTCTCATGAGAAGGACATTTTTTGTGGCTTTTCTTTTTTTTTTTTTTTTTTTTTTTTTTTGGGCTGGCTGGCTTCTGCTGAATTTAATATCGTGTGTGGTCAAGTTTTGTCATCTTGAGGGATAGCCTTTGAAAGAGCTGGTCAAAATTTCCGGATCAACATTGCATGTGTCTGTAGATTACTTGAACTTTGCAGATACAAGTTATCTAGTGAGTGTAGAGTACAATCCTGTGACATAGTCTCAGTCCAGAATGGAATTCATTTGCATCAATTCACCTTCATTTGTCATCCTTGTTGATCATCATTTGAAAAAAAAAAAAAAAAATGGAGACTCAGATTTACGTCATGCATAAGAGATGATCACAGTTTTCCTCTCCACAACCATGCGCATAGCAACTGGATGTCGAACTTATCAGTGTTGGCAAGTTTGTTGGATGAACCTGGAGGCACCCATGGGAGAGGGAGGCTCATTCACTCCAGCTCTGCAGCTTTGCAAAATATTGTTGTCAGTAGGGGACTGGCTGGGTAGTATCCTGCATGATGGATCAGGACAGGCCACCGCTGAACAGCACCAGAGCACAGCAGTAGTGCAGTCTCTGGTAGATTGCTTCTTAACGACTTGTTGTTGTTGTTGTTGTACCCTGGCTAAAAGACTCCAGGGATCATCCGAACAGCTGAAGTACTTGAACACTATGGTACAAATGCATCAGCTGGGGATGAGAACATTATGTGTGAGACCGTTTTTGATTACCCCACCATGCGGGCAGCCACACTCCGACTTCAGGGGATTTTGGACACTGATAATGTTATGCTAGGAACTTGTCACAACTGAAGACAATCCCTGGACAACTATGTGGAGCATAACAACATTTTGATGTAGCCTTGTGTTCTAGCCTATGTCAAAAGGCCTGACACAGCCTTAAGCCAAGGCCGGTCTTAACCACTTGATATGGATTGCTCCATGTGGATTGGGATGCTGGGGCTAGGATAGGGAGACCGTAGGTGTATCTGAGTACTAGGGAGAAGAAAGGGAGGCATAGGAATAGTGCCTCTGATAGGGGTCTGATAAGGCCAGAAGGAAAAAAAGGTACACATACTGACTCAAGTTTGGAACATGTGTGAGTCAAAACCTGTTCTGTAGGAATCAAGATGGTGTTTATAGCCCTCCCCCCCCCCTCCTCCCCAGGTGTAGCCTTTTTGATGTATCATCGTTTGTTGTTGCAGAAAAGGCTGAGATAGGTGCCTAATGGTGAGGCTTGCTGAGTCAGGATGTGAGCTGTTTGATCAGTGCCCCCCCCCCCCCCCCCCCCCCCCTTTTGTTCATATTACAGTGCTGACAACAAAGCCTATAAAGCACTGGCTGCACGTTATATGTTTCTGACATGTTTGAGCAATTTACTGTCAGTGGATTATGGTTTCGCCAGCTGTGTCAGGATACTAGGTCTTTGAAATCGTTAACGCGTCATGACGCAGTGCTGACAAAGAAGCAGACAGCAGGTGGCTCGGCATTCCATGTTTCTGACATGCCTGAACACTTTGCTATTTTGTGTGATATGAGAGTAATGCAAAAACATGCATCACATGCACACGCACTGTACGAATGGCAGCATGATCCTGGTTTCTGTCCTTGTTGGAACAATTTATCGTCAGTGGATTATGATGATAAGGCATATACATGCATACACACACACACACACACACACACACACACACACACACACACACACACACACACACACACACACACTACACACACAGTGGCAAAAGCCTGCACATTCGTATTTCTTTTGACATGTTTAACGATTTATTGTCAGTAGATTTTGGGGGAGTAACGCTGCTACACACACACACACACACACACACACACACACATACACATATATTTTTCCTTTTAGTAGAAACATGCTCATAAATAACAAGAAATGTGTTTTTTTCTCTTTGTTTCCTGCAGGGTTTTTTTTTTTTTTTAATTTGTAAATTAATGTATCGAGATAAGCAAAATTTGGTACTTAAGTCCACAGCAGTTTTTTTTATATATTATTTGCATGTTGTAACTTTACTTCTAGAAATGCAAACCAAAGGAGGAATGCAGAATTTGTCATGTGTTGATCCTTGATAGTCTTTTTAAATGCAAATGAATGAGAGGAATTCATTACTCATTCTACCAGCCATATCATTAATAATAGTTTGCAACACAGTGTTCGCACAGTGACAAGTGTTTTATCATAAAAGATTGTCTGATCAGTTTTACACTCTCCACACACGCGTGCACACGCACACGCACACACACACACACACACGCGCGCGCACACACACACACACACACACACACACACACACACACACACACACACACACACACACACACACACACACACACACACACACACACACACACTACAAGAGAAGGAAAAACAAAAAACCAACACTGCTGAAATGGTTGTTGCTAAAACTGTGTAAGCTTCCATTTTTAAGTTAACAAAGAAAGAGCAAACATATTTTAATGGTATCTGCCGTACGTAAGTACTGTTTATATATGTTTATTTAGGGCATTGCTTCTGTTAAACATTGGAGAAGCTCTGTGGTGCATTCTGTGTCATGTACCACTGATAGTGAAACGCATTCTCATAGGTTGCTGGAATTTGCATGATGTGAGACACACTTTATAGCATACTCCATGAAAACCTTGTTCAGAGATGCCCCACCTGATGTGATCTTTGAATTCTGAAAGAGATCCACGTTTTTTTCTTATGATCTAAGATTTTACGGAAGAAAGATTTTAGATGAAATTTCAAGTGTGTTTTTAGAAGATGTATTTTGAACGGTTGTGTGATTTTTTTTTTTTTTTTAAAATATTTTTTTTTAAATGATGATTTGTCAGTTGACTTCAATGCAGTGACAGCCCAAATATGGCCCATAGTGGTTAGCTGGGTTATAAGCGACATTACTTACCTTACCAAACATTGAATCAAATTCAGAAAGAATTGTTATCATGAAATTATCACTAGCAAAGATTTTTTTTAAATCCACATTTCGTGTGACCACAGACCAGTGAGGACAGTAATTCACTGGATGGGGTTGACCTGGCGCACGTCTTAACAACGATGGCATCCATCCGACCTCTCCTAGACCCCAGTGAAGATTCAGCCCTGTCTTCTTCACCCTCCGCCCTCAGCACATCTGCACTTAGTCCGCCAGACCACACCTACAACACAACGCCTATGGTCTGCGTGCCCTCCCCTTCCGGCATCGTCCATCCTGATTCTGCTGAATCCTCACGCAAACGCTTGCGTGCAAAGGACGAGAAAACCTGCGGGGTGTGTGGGGACAAAGCTCTGGGGTTTTAACTTCAATGCCATCACCTGCGAATCTTGTAAAGCGTTTTTCAGGCGCAATGCACACAAACCAAAGGTATGTTTCAGTTGAAATTATCCATTAATAATTATTTCACAGACCATTTTATAAAAGCTGTACATCAATTTAGACAAAATTATAATCTCAACTAGTAAGAGTTTGTCGTTCTGTCATGTATTCTTAGAAATCAATGGACCATCATTTTCCAATTGGTTTGTACATGAAAATTAAATCTAACCATTCCAGAAAGTTTTTTTTCTGTTTAATTAATTTGTAATTGTTTGCTGTCAATGATTTAAATATTTTTGTGTCTGTGGTTGTTAGTGGTAAGTGTTAGTTTACCTGTCATCATTATCTTTGCTTCCTCTGCACCACTGCTTCTGGCAATTCCGTTTGCTTCTACATGTTTTATGGATTGTACACATCTACTATGATTTAGTCCCATTTGGGACAACACTTTTGATTTGGGATCACACTTTTTGATTTGTAATCAAAATATGTATTTTTATTGTTTTGTTTCTGATTTTGATAATATAAGAATCTTTTGAATCCATCAGAAATCTTTTCTGTCTTTGCAAAATCAATTTCATCCCCGAAAAATTAGATTTTTCTCTCAAAGAAAGATATCAAATAATCCACAAAGAAGGTATGTCAGATTGTAAGGCATCCCAGTTTGACTTAATACAGTACATAGTCTTTAGTTCTTACTTACTCAAGCTGCAGCTGCTTTGTTTTCTTTATAGGTTAATCTCTTCATCTTTCATTTTAAACAGCACATTCTTTTGTTTACAACTTAGCTTTACATTTCGTATTGCAGAGTCCACCTTGTCTCTGTTTTTCTGATTGCTTATTTCAGCCTGAGTGCCTTTTCCAAGGGAACTGTGTCATTGACGTACGCACACGTCGCTTCTGTCCTTCCTGTCGCATCTACAAGTGTTTTGCTATTGGCATGAATGCAGATATGATACTTGGTAAGCAGGCTGAGCTTCTTATCTTTTGCTTGATAATTTTGAAATAAAGGGGAAGAACTGACTGGAAGCCAAGGATTCTTCTCTGTCTATTTGTCTGTCTGCGTGTCTTTCTCTTTCTCTATTTCTGTATGTAAAAGTATTTACAATCTATATGGTGTATGTTTACAAAAAATGTGCATGGGTGGGTATGCCCATGTATGGATGTGGGTGTGTGCGCGCATGAGCAGTTGGTTGGCCATTCCTGTCCTGTGAACAGTTGATGAGGTAACTTATCTTTTCATGTACTCCCACACTGCTCAGCGTGTGTGCAGGGAGGAAAGGGAAAGATTGGGAGAGTGTTGGTGGATGATAAAAGTTTTACCCATTCAAATTGATCTCATTCAAGATTAGAGACCGGGTCATGACCGCATTGTGTAACAAAGGTAGACACCCCCAAAATCATTGTGTCTGTAATGTGATGCTTTACTGAACCCCTTAATCTGGACATTGATTTCTTGGATGTTGCTTGGGTGGGATGCCTCCAAAATCAGTGTGGCCTGGCATCATGTGCTTTCTGTATAGTTTATACAAATTTTGTTAACGTACAAACCAGGTAGGGAAGGGCAAGCACATTTGAAACACATTGTATCCCCAGAATTATGATACATCTCTGACTTTACAATCGTCTCAAAGATTATGAATTGTCCACCATATCATTTTCTTTGATAAATAAATTTGATGTCAGCTATCTAGAAATAAAGACACAATTTACAAGTTTTAATTTTTTCAATATTTTGCAGTGTGTTGTAAGTGAGTCTGATGATTGACAAGAATAACTGAAAAACCAAGTCAAGTGGGTCCATTTTGTAATGTGGCAGAATTACGTATTTACAGTCCCAAAGAGCATGTGTTTCATGATTATGTGTTTCAGATGATGCCGAGAAGAAAGCCAGGATGGAAAGGGTGATAGAAAACCGCAGCAAGAAATTATACAGTCAAGGCAGCACTACAATAAAGCAGGCATACTCTCCCCCGCTGAACAGCAGAGCAGGGAAAGAACTGATCTGTTTCCAACAGCTAGATCAAAACTGTCAGAAGCGGCGAGTCCGGTGGCGGTGACGTCAAGTGTCCCACACACCACAGTGCAGCCCCAGACGGCTGTTCCCTCCAGACTGTATGGGGCTGCCACAAAACCCAGCAGGGGCGAGCATTCAGACACCCGCCCAGAGAGCTGCTTCCATCAGACCCACAGTTTTATCGTCGTCTGACAGAGGATGAAAAGTGGATTTTGAATGACATTTCAACTGCTTTCCAGGTACGATGTATGTAAAGTTTACTTTGAGAGGGGGGGGGGGGGGGTACTTTTTTTTTTTTTTTACCCCTTACTTGCAAGTACTTTTAATCCAGTGGATGAAAAAACTGATCGCTGATCTCATAAGTGAATCCTCCAACAAAAGTTGTGTCCTTGACCCCATCCCTACTTCCCTCCTTAAACAGTGTGCTCTCTCATTTGATTCCCGTGATTACAAACATTGTAAACAAATCTCTCTCGTCAGGCATAATGCTTCCTCAGTTTAAGCAGGCAATTGTTACCCCTCTCTTGAAAAAGCCAGGACTAGACCTTAATAAGTTAAAGAACTATAGACCGGTGTCCAACCTCCCGTTCCTCTCAAAAATCCTTGAAAGAGTTGTGCTGAAGCAGCTTCAGACTCATCTTTCAGACCATGGTCTTCTTGAGGCCTGTCAGTCTGCTTATAGGAAGAATCATAGCACTGAGACTGCTGTGTTGAGCGTACTCGACTGTTTACTGTGCAAATCTGACAGGAAACTTGTTTCTCTCGTAGCCTTGCTTGATCTGAGTGCTGCCTTTGATACGCTAGATCACACTACTTTACTTGAAAGGCTTAGGGTCACTTTTGGTGTTGATGGGATAGTTCTCCAGTGGTTCGAATCATACATCAGAGATAGGTCGCAGGCGGTGGTTGTGGGTGGTGTAAGGTCTACGTCGTCACCTCTTTTATATGGAGTACCTCAGGGGTCAGTATTGGGCCCAGTGTTGTTTACATTATACTCACAGCCCTTGTCAGATGTTATCTCGGACCATGATTGTGATTTTCACAAGTATGCTGATGACACAGAGCTTTCTAAGAGTGGCACACCTGATGAGTTTGTTTCTGTTCAATCTGGGGTGTCTCGGTGTATCAGCAGTGTGCAGGAATGGATGACAAGTAATAAGCCTAAATTAAATTGTAAAAAGACTGAAGTCATGCCCGTTGGAACCTCCTCCTGCCTCAAACTCGTTGAATCAGAGTCAATGGTTGTTGATGGCACTGAATTGCCTTTCAATCACTCTGTCAAATACTTTGGTGTTACCATTGATCAGTGTCTGACCATGCAGAATCAAATATCTGTAGTCTGTCGCTCATCTTTTTAGAGCTGAGACGTATTGCTTCCATCCGACGCTTTATATCCAGGGAAGTCGCTGTCAGGCTAGTCTGTGCCATGGTGATGCCAAGACTGGACTACTGCAACTCTGTTTATGCTGGGCTTCCCGCAGAACAGATTGCTCAGCTGCAGAGAGTCCAAAATAGCGCTGCACAACTTGTTTTGAAGAGGAGGAGGTATGAGCACATCACTCCCATGCTGATGGAACTGCACTGGCTTCCCATACAGTATCGGTGGCAATTTAAACTGGCAGTTCTTGCTTTCCGCCACTTCAATGAATCTCTTCATCTCTGTTCTTCTCTCTGCACTTACCAAAGCTCTTGTACCCTTCGCTCTTCTTCACAAAAACTTTTGAAAATCCCAAAGCGTTCTCTGAAATCTATTGGCGAAAGATCCTTCAGTTTTAGAGCACCTTCTATTTGGAACTCCCTCCCTGAAGACCTTCGTAATCAGCCTACTCTTTCTTCTTTTAAATCTGAGCTCAAACTTATCTCTTCAAAAAAGCGTATTCTCTTCTGTAGATGACTAGGTCTCTCCTAAATTCCTCCACAACTAGTCCGGTGAGGCAGTTTATGCATGTAGGTGTTTGCCATTGTGTATTTTTCTTTTTGCTGTGTGCATGAATATTGTATGAATAAGTGCAAATGGTGGATGTAAGCGCATTGAGTTGTATAACAAGAAATGCACTGTATAAGTATTATACATTATTATTAATATTATTATTAACTTTAAACTGCATCAATAGTGAATTTGAAAAATGACTTGAATGCTTTATTATGTTGTAATTAGCAAGCATACTGTGCTGAAAATATAAAGCTTTTGAGTCCCTCATTTAACATGGTGTGGATTGAGTAAAAGGTGGATGCAGACAAGTTTTAGACTTATGAGTCACTTTTTAAATTTTGTTATGAGTATACTCGGTGTTTGGCGCTGAGTGATGCTCTACTGTTATAAGTTATCCCGAAATTCATCTGCAATGAGTTAATTTTTGTTTTTTAAACAGTCAAACGTTCTTGTTTTCCTTATCAAGTATGTTAGCTTGCCAAAAGCTCTTTTACAACATGCTAACTGCATGCTGTGTACAGAACCTTGACAGGGTGATAATGGGTGGATGTCTTTGGGGCCCTTTTTCCCTGAAATGTCTAGTGCATACTAAACACTTTCCATAACTCTCTGAATTTTGACATGAATGCAGAGATCTTAACATGCATCCTGATTTTTTGTGCAAGAGTGCTTACTCTTATGAAGAGGGTTGATCAGTGAAACTCTGGCTCCTCTCCTCTCTCTCAGTCATCATTGTAACCACACTGCTGTCTTGACCTTAGAAGCTGAACAGTATCGGTGATGATTTAAGTATTTGTGAATTACTGTCAGTGGTGATGGGCCAGAGTTGCAAAGATCAGTTAAAACATCGTCATTATCATCACCACCCCGGAGCCTAAGCCTTCAACAGCAAGTCTCCAGAGCCCTCTGTCCCTGATCTTCCTCTTCAGTTGTTCCCAGGTGTGAGTCTCATTTGTTTGGTTTCTGCTTTGGAGTGCTGATGCCAGACGTTTCTGAGTCAGCCTCTCTTTTGGTTGCCTTGTGTGTTCCACTTATGGGCCTGTCTGGTGATGTTCAATGAAGGGTTTTTCAAGAGTTCATCCACTCAGTCACCATTTCCTTCTCTTGATTTTGTCTCCAGCTGGTAAGCAGTATGTTCTTTCCAGAAGTTGGTGTTGCTGAGGGTGTCTGGTTAGTGGACTTGGAGGAGTTGACTTGTAGTTGCTTTATTATTGGCAGATATTTCTATCTTTCTAAACTGCTCTCACCACAAAGTCGTGTGTGTGTGTGTGTGTGTGTGTGTGTGTGTGTGTGTGTGTGTGTGTGTGTGTGTGTGTGCACATAAACACATGTATGCACACACACACACACACACACACACACACACACACACACATACACATACACTCTCTCCCTCTCTCTCTCTCTCTGTGTTACTCCAAAGCCATGTCAGATGCTTGAAAACTTGGGCTGCTTCAAACAAGATTTTTTTTCTCTGTATTATTTCTTTCTTTACCATGTAATTTAGATGAATGCACACAGACAGCTGTATGTTGTGTGTGTAATTTACTTGTGTACATTTTCATGCTGTGGTTAAATTTGCTTCATTTACTGTTGACTTTTACTTACTTACTTACTTAGTCCTCTTCATTCCGATCGGAAAACACAGGGCCTTCACTGCAGATCTCCGTCTACTGTTGACTTTTAATGAACTCTACTGTTTGCAGGCCACCATCGCCACTCTAAACAGCAACGACACTGATCCTGTGCCTCCCAACCCCAACCCAAGCCTCAACGAGCTCATCAACTCCACTGATGAAACTGTACGTCAGCTGATCCGCTTTGTCGGCAAAGTGAGTGACTTCCAGCAGATGCGCAAAGACGACCAGATATCGTGCCTCAAGAACAGTGTGATGCAGTCAGTGTTGTTAAGATCGGCGTGTGTGTACATTCTGGAGAAAGACGTGTTCCTGTGCTCCAAGGGAGAGGTCCCTACCTCCTTCCTGAAGGGTGCTCTGGAGAATCCGGCACTGTACACCGCCCACGTCAACTTTTGTCGCTCCATCAAGTCCATCATTCTGAACAACTACACCATGTGGGCGCTGGCTCAGGTGCTGGCGCTGTTCAACCCCTGCGGCAATGCCATCCTGGATCGTGAGTACATGTCCTCCCTGCAGGACAAATACATGATCTTGCTGAAGCATTACCTGGAGGCAGAGTTTGCCTACACTTTTGCTCAGGACTACATGGTGGCCTTGCAGGACATGCTGGTGGATCTGAAGGCTCTGGGAGAGGCGTACACCACCGTCATCTACAACGTGAACCCCTCGGAGATCGAGCCTCTCCTGCTTGAAGTGTTCAATTTGAAGTAAACTCGTTTTCATCATCCAGCTCGCTGTGAAGTATCCAGTTTCCATGTAGGAATGGAGGTGTATTGATTCAACATGTATTCCATTCATTGCGGACAGCTTTGTGAAAGGATGAGAACCCTGAGAAGGTTATACAGGAGGATCAAATGGCACACAGGCCATGGCATGTCGGTGGAGTTGTTTGTTGGCACAGCTCGGCAGCACAGGTCTGAAACATTCTTGTTCTTGTACTGTTGACAGACTGTTATTTCCATTTTATTTGTACCCAATTTCAGGTAATGTTAAGCTTGGAAATAACTGGTAATACTGTAAGAGTGTGAATGGATTTAGTCCCACCCAGTTCAGTAATCTTGACAGAACGTTAAGAAATCCTGTAGGCGCACAGCTCTACTATTTTTTGTCACACATTTTTTCCCTCAGCCATGTTTGATGATTTATGAATGAAATGAGAGTCGGTCAGCTGTTCTAACTGCATAAAATAGAACAGAATTGCGATTTTTATGTAGTTAAGAAAATTGAACTAACATGATTTAACAGTAAAATACTTTGAACACAAATAAGGTAATTAACTTGTTACCTTGAACTGTTGTCAGAATAAAACATGAGCAGCAAATTGAATAGATTAATATAATGATGTACTGCTACATATTCAACATTGCACTTTCGGGTTCGAATCCCATCAGAGTCATGTGGGTTTTTTTCTGCCCCGACTGGCTCCTACCCAGAGTTGAGTTTGCTGCGGACACAGTTGGAAAGACTGGGACCACACAGTCGAGCTTCATCCACTTAATGGATGCGTTTCTGAGAGTGTTGCTCAAATTTCCTGACCAACACTGCAGGTGTCTGTATCTCTCGGGCCTGGTTGACGCCGGGATATATTATGAAAGGAAGCGTAGAGTACAGCCCTGTCATGTAGTCTCAGACCGAAATGGAAATCCGTAGCATCATCGTAATCATCATCATCCTCATTCTCATCGATCAGCATTAAAAAAATGTCTCAAATTCTGTGCCCTTCATGCCCTGCTCTCATGGTGACCTCAGTTTCGATGTCCTCTCCACGTCTGTGGCCTTGGTTTGGTTCCGTCGGGGTCACCGGGTATCGGCAAGTCCATGGGGGCTGTCATTGGACGGATGTGGTGGCGCCCTCCAGGGGGAGAGGTCACTCACGCCGGCTCCGCAACTAAGCAATTATTGTCGTCAGTAGGGGGCTTAGTAGGTGGTGTCCTGCGTATGCGTATGTTAGATCAGAACAGGTGCCACTGAACACCACCGAAGTGACTTGGCAGCAGTGCAGTGTCTCCTCCAGTGGGTTGCCTCTTGACGACTTGACAGTGACGGCTCCTGTGGATTGCCGGGTGCGGGGCTGTAGCGGGGCCGACTGGGCTGTGGCTGTGGACAGGGTGTCGGAGTGAGCGGCGTGGGTGCACTGCCCCTGAGGTGGAGTGGAGATTGGGACAGAAAAAAAAAACAAAAAAAAAAAAACATTGCACTTTCAAATTAAACTTTACTTCACTGATTAATTATTGTTGTTGTTGTTGCTTTAAGTGAGATTTCAGCTGTGACCAGCAGAAATCCCACTTACAAAAAAGAATATGGATTGCTGAAACTGGCTGTAACTCCTAACTCTCATTTTGAAATTTGACAGTTCAAATTTCAAAATGACTGAGTTATGTGTTATAGCCAGTTTCAGCAGTCCATATTCTTTAAAAATACTTTGAAGTCAATTCTAAAATAGTTGTGGTAAAATCATCTCATCCTGACTGAATTTTCATACATCTCAGTCTGATGGACTTCAACAGTCATGTCATTTTGCCTGCTTGCCAGTCATTGCAACAGGTCATTGAAGCATTGCGCAAAAAGTCGGTGAAATAAACTGAAAAATGGCGACCAATCAGAACACCAAGAAACTCTAACCTATGACACGGCACAGCTGATCGACATGCCATAGTGCTCTTGCAGTTCATGATGTGAGCCTTTATCACTGAAATAATGTGACTTCATTATGCTGGCTGAGTGAAGAAACTTGTTGATGTTACAAGTCCATGAATAAAATCCAAGCTTGGGAAGTTATAAGACACTATTCCAGTCGGATTCAACACTATATTTATAAAATTTACGCTTTGAATGTTGGATAGAGTTGGTTGAGGTGGGGTCAAATGTTTTAACTGGTTGATCTTCCGATTTCCTCTGTGTGTGCGCGCATGTGTGTGTGTGTGTGTTCGTGTTGGGATGTATCTGTTTGATTGTTCCTACTTCCATGAAGGAAAACCTATAAGAGATGCAATTTTCTCAGACAGTATGATTCTTTGCAGATTTTGCTTTTATGAGTGGGATGTCTTTAGTTCTTAGGACCTTTATTTTTTTTCACAGGAAGCAGGTTTCTCAGTAGAGTTTCACTATGATGTTGTCTCATCACAGTAAGTTTTATGATGAATTTCTTTATTACGAGGAGCTGTTTAGACATGGCCTGCTGTCCTGTCTACACACTGCCTTCCATTTTGTTGGGGCAGGCTTTCCCTGCTGTGTATAGGAATTGACGCCAGTGACTGCAGAGTGAAGGAATTCAGGGGAAGAACTTGTCAGTGTTTTTTGTTTTTCACCAATTGTCAGTCAGTGATCATTCTGCTCCGTTCTCCCAGTTTGAGTTGACCCTTCATTTCATTTTTATATGGGATACTTTTCAAGCTTTGAGTATAAAGATACGCTGTTTTGAGAGTGACCACTTTTGCAGCTTCATTTTGACTTCAGAAAAGAATGTTTTTTCTCAGCTCATGTTTAGCATGACCTGAGTGGCAGTGAAAAGCGACTGTCCAGTGAGCATGGTTGTAGACATTTTAGTGACCCAGGCACTACTGAACTGACAACAGTTTGGAAATCAGTGTAGACTGTAGTATGGTGGATAGGTAGAAATTTGTCCCTCGCATCCTGTCACTTGTCTTTTTTTTTTTTTTTTAAACCATTCACAGTACCCACACCCAAATTTATGCACTTGCATGCACACACACACACACACACACACACACACACACACTGATCATTGTTCAGTTGCTTTATTGCAAGTACAGATTGTGTCAAAACTTGTGTGAAGCAAAAAGAAATTCACATAAAGGTATTGAAAATGAAGATATATCTGGTAGATTTTTGATGGAGTGAAGATTAAAGTGAATAAAATGTACTTTGTCTGCCAACAATACATATAAAACTAACAAAGATTAAAAAACAAATATGACATCTCAAATAATCATACAAAAAACCAAAAGAGAGATTCTGTGCAGCTTTATATGTGGTGCTGAGAATATGTCTGACATTTTCATCACCGCCAGTATGACAAAAGCTGTAATTTGTGCACGCCAGTTGTGCGTGTTGTAAATCCACAAGTATACCTGGAATCCAAAGCAAGTGAATGGATCAACTGTGGTTTGATCAACTTGCCCTCCGAGGAATCAATCATGATTAATCCTAGTGTGACTTGACTTTTTTCAGGGTCATTCATCATTTCAGAATTGATGAAGTTTTGAAACCTGCTGGTTTTGCATCACTCTAGATACTGAATTTTAGAGTAAAAAAAAAATGATGACAGCATGTCATTATCTTACAGTTGTATTATCATAAACCTTTTTCCACGATGTAATCATTGTGAGTTCATTACTTGAGCTTAAAAAGGTAAGGGATTCATGTTTAAATGAAGCATGTATCTATCACCTGTGATTTTTGTCTATGTGTTGTGTTTCAGTCTTTCACCCTCTGTAATACAGGGTTGCGCTGCCATTACATGTTCCCCCCCCCCCCCCCTGTCATCAGTTATTTTATCTACTGTGTTTTGTTTTTTGTTTGTTGTGTGTGGGTGTTTTTTTTTTTTATATATACTGTGATATAAGCATTGTTATTTTGTACAAAGCGTTCTGTTAAAAAATGTCACAGCATTGCTTGGAGCCCATTGACCCTTGTTAGGTCTGTATTGTGAATCATCATCAACCACATCAGTTTAAAGGTAAAGGTAAAAAATTTAGGAGACCTTCACAGTTACAAGTCGAACCATTTCCACTGAGGAATGAATCAGTGTTACTACAATTCACACAAATGAGGAAAATCCTGAAGCAGCGTTTTTCTCATGCACTTCAAAGTGCTTTCTTAAAATACTACTCAAGATTACAAAGAGCAGGATAGAATATATTGCGGGCACAAATTTTCTACAAAAAAAAGCTACATGAAAAACATCCTAACAAAATGCACAAGAAAAGCAGTTTTGCTGCACATTTACCTTGGCTTGTTTTGTCATGTTGCTCAATGTTGCATGCGTCCTGGCAAGAATGCTTCTGCTGTGTTATGGTGTGCTCTTTGTGTGCATGAATGAGAAGAGGAGAGGAGAGTGGGGAAAGATCTGATTCTCGAACAAACCGCGACCAAATTTTAAAGTTACTTATCCTTAAATTGTGTCTTTGCTCATTTCATCATTCTGTTGATTATTCTAGGGGTTTAGGTACATATCGAATTCTGATATGTAATGTCTGCGTAAGTTAGCCCTGATTTGCGTCAATAGACATTTAAGTTTAGCCTCATTGTGGACATTGCCCTTGGAAACATAACAACAACAATGGAAGCCCACGAATGATCAACATGTTGTTTTAGCTCAGTACATTTTTCAACTTACAACAACAATGGAAGCCCACAAATGATCAACATGTGTTTTAGCTCTGTACATTTTGAACTTAGTTTGATTTATTAAATATTTTGAACGCACAAGCTGTGTTCGTAGATGTTGTGTGAACACATACATAGGACTCTACATGATGAATGAAAACAGCATTTTGGGGCATGCCAGTGATTAAAAAAGATTAACACACTCACACAAAATCTGCTTTCCACTTTGTTTACTGTATACACATATTCCTGAGTGTGGAAAACATGTTTTCATGTTTCTGTCTTTGGTGTAATAGAAACAGTAGTCTTACGGGCGTATCTGTTGAACAGTGTTCATATGATTTTCTGTTGATAATGATGAAACCAAAGCCAGGGTCTGTGTTTCACCTTCATTTCATTCTTGTTGTGATCTGTTTAGACTGTCAGAACAGACAGATTGTGAAAAAGGTACATAGATGGAAAAAATGGTGCCATAGATAGCGACATGCTTTTCCTAGAAAGGACAGCCCTGATGTTTTAGCTTGTGGAAGTTTTCACTATTGTATAAATACCATAGTATAAACATTTCTGCCCAAACTCTCATTTAGTTCTGAACATAGTGCATGAATTTATATAATCTGTTTCACTGTTGTTTGATCATCAATCTTGCTGTCTGCTGTGATGCAGAAGAGGAATTTCCATTTGTAATGGTAGTTTTTAAATAAACTGTATAAAGTGTTGAATCTTGAAAATGTATCGCAATACATTGTTCTTTTTTTTTTAAATAGTTCGTGATTTTATGTTATTACAGTTACTTGAGCAAACTGTCTTTCTCGAATTTGAAAAATGCATAACATTCTGATAGAAAGTTTATTCTTATATGTATGATTTTTGTATGTTTTCAAATGTATGTTCATGTTGATTTATTTTTTTTTCCAATAAAGCTAATAATGTTCTAAATAACTTTGCTCTATTTTGTGTTATACATTGTCAGTTCTCTTCTGTCATTGGTGCATATTATTTCATGCAAGATGTTGAACATCATTTGAATTTTGTTTTTGAATTGCACATATGCTATAGAAATAAACCTTATTCATAACTGCTGGCTAGGAAAAAAAAAAAGGAGCTGCCTGCTTTTATGTGAAAGTGCCCATTTATTGAGAGCAAGTGAAATGAAGTGTAGACGTATGTGGTGGTGGGATGCATTTTTGCTTGTGTACATCACCAGTGCTACTTGATCTTGTTAATGTCACTTTGAGGCGCTTTTTTTTTACCTTTCTGTATAGCCAGTCCTTTTTATGTCTCTGTCTGGCTTGAAGTGAGATCCCTGTTTGTAAGTTTGAATAAGTGATATGCTAAGATCTTGTCATTTGACAGGATAATGCTAGTGTTATGATTTTTTTTGTAAAGCAATATGTGTTTTTTATTCTTTGTTTTTTATTGATTTCAATTATTCACTACTTTTTTAAGATTTTATACCTTAAAAAAAAAAAAAAATTAAGACTTTTTTAAAAAACATTTGTGTTCTTTGCCCCAAAGGAGATCTGCTTATACCTTAATCTTCAAAAGATGCATACATATAGGGGAAGAAAATTGCATATGAACATAAAAGATTCTGTGATTCATGTTAGCATTTGATGGATTGAAATGTGGACATAACCTTGCATGCTCCGTCCCCAGCAAGGAGAGTGTGGCTGCCTGAAAGGCCATGTGAAACTGTTCATACATCTAAACTGGACATGGAGAATTGAGGAAATGTGTGAGTTGTGGCCCAAAGAGTATCTGGCTGTACTCCCCCTTGACCTGATTTGATTGGTTTGTTTTTTGTCTTTCTGTTGACTTTTTGTTTCGCTGTGTTACATCAAGGATTGCGTAAGTGTTAATTTACAAATGGATTATGCCTTTTCAGTGGGACCATTGTATAGTGCATGCTGTTATTCTGGATCGTTTTTGCTTTTGATTTGTTTGTTCGAAAACGGTTTGAGTGATAACATGTGTCTGATTACCTGTGCAAACGTTTTTTTTGGTTTTTTTTTTCCCTGAATAACAGCTGAAGTTAAATGATTGTATTGATCTTGCTCAGATGACAGGTGCCTGTGTTCAAATCATGTTGAAAAAAACATAGCGACTAGTCATTACGGACCATGTTGTTTGTCATATATAAAAGAGAAGCAGAGACTTTTCACACAGCTGCTGTGATCAGCAACACGGATTTATGGCTGGGAGATTAGTGAGTTCAGTCGCCATATGTGGACTAAGGACAGTTGCGAGTTTATTGTTATTATTATTAGTAGTAGTAGTATGAATATTTATATAGCGCCTATCCTTGACTAAATACAAACCTCTAAGCGCTTTACAATCTGCAATCTCGTTTACACACTGGGCTGCCTACCTGGGTAGAGCCGACTGAAGAGCTGCCAGCTGGCACTTAATTCTGTCGTTTCCCATGTCATTCAGTCAAAATCGTTCACTCCATTTCCTTACTTCCTCCATTCTTTCCATTTCGCATGCAGGGTGCATGATATGTGTAACGTGTCATCCATACCAACGGCCAAATGGCCTTCTTAATTTTTCTTACCTTGAACGGTGTGTACCCAGTGTTGATTGCATTGTTGTTCTCAGATGAGAAACAAAAAAGTCTGGTTTGTTCAAGTCTTTCGGATTTTCTGATTCACCATTTTGATATTCATAGTTCTTGCACGTGACTGACGCCATGATGAGCTAGCGAAGGAATTGTAAGATACTGCTGTTCGTCAATCTCCATTGATTATGGATTTCTGTAGCATTGTTAATAATCCTTTTCCTCATTTGATATAAGGGGAAAAAATGGTTAAAGTTCCCAGAGCCTATCAGCTATCAAACAGACCTGTTAAGGCCAAGGGCACGGCATGATGGATGACAGTACCTGCCCTCTCCTTCTGCTGCCTTTAACCTTCCCTGAACTGAATCAGGTTCCTATTTATTGCTGGGTAGGCAGAGACTGTTTTCAAATTGAAAAAATCTGACCCCCACAAGTGGTTCAAACTGTCAGCTTGGCAGGCAAACATGAACCATTTGATTATCAGCCACACTATGTCCTTCAGTAAATTAAAAATATTAATGAATTGAAAAACAAAAACAAATAATCACAAAATTCAGTGACTGTTCATGACAGCATTCTGAAGATGGAAAAAAAATAAGTGCACTGTTATCCACTTAATCTGCAAGAAAGGGGATTCTTCCCTTCCTAAAACATTTTATCCTCTTGGTAAAGCATTTCAGTACAGTATAAACTGAAAAGCATCAAATGACATGACCAGCCCTAATATGTTCAGCTACAGGATGTGACTGTTTCTCAGTTGTTGCAGTGCAAAGATGTGCTTGTTTCATTTGGCAAAGATTGGAGAGTTTGTGGAGTCATTTTGCAAGCATTGTGTCCACACAGAGAACTCAAGGGTCCCACCTTTACCCAAGCCCTGAACCATCATCAGGGGACTGAGTCTGATATTTTCCACTGTTTCATAGGAGTCTGCAGCAGTGGAGATGAGCTAGGTTCAGGTTTTCTCATTCCAGGGACACCTTCTCTTTACCAATTTCAGATGCAGCAGTCATCATCTTGTATATTCCTTCGTTCAGTTGGCGAAGATTCATTCCATAGTTTAACTTCATTGAGGAGTGGTGTTCCTGAAGAGAAAGGAGATGATGCATGGGGAATTGGTTCTGATTGTTATTGCATCAAATGATCTGTTTCCCTGTTTGTTTCATCAAACAGTGCAAAACAGAAGATGTTTGTTTATAGGTTGTTTGACTAGGTTGAAAACTGTTTACGCGGTATTGTCAAGGAATGCAGGGAGTATTTTGTTTACTTGTTTGTTTTTTCTCTAATGGTATATATATCTATATATATATATATATATATGTATTTGTGTGTATGGGAGAAAGTGAGCATATGTTGAGAGTATTTGGGCACAGTTATGCAAATGATGTTGAGATACAGTTGCAAACAAATATGCTTCACCTGAACTTCTAGTTAAAGATTGCAGGTTCTGGTAATGAGTGAAAGGGATTATCCTTATGTGGAAAAAAGTCAACATTCTTCTCCAGAAGTCCACATGGGAAGAACTGTTGGTATTTCAGTACCCCCATTCAGTACATTTTTTTTTTTGTTGTTTTGTGCAGACTTTTAAATACTTTTTTTTTGTTGTTTTTTGTCTTCCATTCTGTCCATGGTTTAAACTTTCTCAATTGTTTTCATTTTAAAATACAAGCAAATATTAACTTCCACTGTCAAAAATCTGAGTTTCCTATGGGTTCAGTCTTTTTCCAGGTTTTGTAAAATAATAGCGAATGGTACCTTCCACTGTCCCGATACAGTTACTGTGTAAGATCAGTCCTTTTCCAGGTTTCTCACAGCTAGGTTTTAAGCCTGTCTGAAAGTCTGAAAGGACTGTTTTCACTGTGATGTGTGCAGAGGCAAGTCTGTACTCAAGGTTGAGGCTCTCCGCAGGGCTGGGGCTGACACATTGGCTTTGTGATGAAGCAGTTGTCATTGGTGGTGGTGTCTTGTATATATACATTCACATCATTGGCACAGACCAAGCACCACTGAACTCCACCAAAGTGACTCAGCTTTGATAGTGTCTCCTCTGGTGGGCTGCCATGTGACAACCTGTTATGGATTTGCTCCCTGGAGTGGAGACCAAAAAAAAGCAAAAAACAAACAAAACAAACTAAACAAAACCCACAAAAAAACCATGGGAAGTGGAATGAGTTGTATAATTGGTATGGGAGTACAGACACTAAGGTGGGGTACATTGAAAATGGAGCAGTGACAGGTGTCGATATACTTTAAATGATTGATTTCAAGCATACATGCTACAATATGGGTATTATCTTATCTTGCTGGTAACACTTGTTTGTGTATTTGTTTCACCTTTTAAAGTTGACTTGAATGTCCATTTAGTCATTCTTTCTGTTGGCTGGTGTAAAGAATGTTTAGAAATATTGACAGTATTGATAGCAATGAAATATTAATTCTGTAGTGTGGCGACTTTTTTTTTTTTTTGAATAATGCAGTCTCTCCATCCCCTCCCCCTTTTTTTTCTTTATAGTCTTTAGTAGTGTGTGGTGTGTGTGTGGTGTGTGTGTATGTGTGTGTGTGTGCGTTTATTAAACCATTGTATGATTCCATAGAAAACTGGCTATAATGTCACATCATGAAGTGTTCCAGAACATTTCAGTGATCCCAAGTGTCAGAACATTTCAGTGATCCAAGTGTCAGAACATTTCAGTGATGCTCCAAGTGTCAGAACATTTCAGTGATCCTGTTTCTTTGTGACATATATGTTTGAGATCTACAAGTCTTAACTTTCTGTATTCCACAACTATTTCATGTTAAATGGCATTGTAAAGATTAAGATGCAAGAAACAAATACCCCATATAACCATTCAGCACAAACTATGCAAATGGACTTCTTTTGGAGGAAGTAAAAATTTGTCCTTGCTCTGGACCAAAGCTGGAAACACTGCATAGTACGCCATGCATTAAGGGAACGTACATGTTTTGATTATATCGTCACACTCCTAAGAAATACAAAATCATCGGCTGGCAGTTTCCATTCACCTGTGTACAATTCAGTTTTCCTTTCCCACTTCCACTGTCATCAACTCCATCTCCATGTTTCTCCTCACCCATATGTGCTTTTGTTATGTGTATTATTTTTGTTTTGTTTTGTTTTACTTTTGTCATATTCTAATGTGTTCCTTTCAATGTTTCAGCCTGTCAGACTGGCACTGTCAGTTTTAGTTTCAATAACTTTGTGATGTGTTTCATAATTACTGATGTGCTTGTATTGAGCAGCAATGAGAAACAAACAAAACTGATGTATATACATGAGCAGCTATAAAATCATGATGTAGATCAGTAAATGAAATTGAACACCAACATTTTGATCACTGGTGTATTGTTGTTTCTTTTCCTGCTATTTCAGACTCTGAAATATGTAGCTCGGAGACCAGAAAGCATAAAATGTTAGTTTGTATACATAGTATGGCAACACATGTGCTTGTGTGCAGACATATTCCTGCAAGACATACTTACTCCTACCCACCCTCACTTCTAGGACGGTAAAGACCCTCAATGTAACACAATTTCCATTCTCTTTTCCCATTCCTATACTTGTGACATATACACGACCTTCTTTCTTTCCCCCACCCAACCAGAACACCACACACATGTGACTGATACACCAGGAGGAGAACGATGCATCGGGGAAATGAAAGTGGCAGTCTTTGTACTGAGGGCCTTTTTTGATAAAAAGAGAAATTGATTTGTCGATGTTCAATTAAACCAAGAGCAGAATTCTTCTGAACCTAATACTAGGCTCGGAAATGAAAACATGAGTCCCGCCACGCCCACCCCTCTCTTTTTTCTCTCTCGCATATCAGCGCTTACATTTTTTTCTTTTTCTTTAAATTCCCTGTCACAGTAAGTAATGTTCATAAGTGTTTCAGTGTTGCATCTATAATAGGGCTGGAACTGGATGTAACAAACACACACACACCCACACACACACACACACACACAACTCTGTAGTTAGGCTAGCTAGACACATTCATTAGAACTGGAATACTTAATTCTTCTAGGGGTTCGATGATCGAGGGACCAACAACACAAGGCAGGACCCGCAGTAACCCTGACAGCGTTCGAGATCGAGTATGGTGCAAAACCCATCGTGATGTTTGCAGCAACAAATCCTACAACATTACACAAGGTCCCCATTGGTATTTCACCAGTTTCCAGTTGTTGTAAAAAAAACTGAACTCCAGTCAGAGGTGGTTTAACAGATGAACCCTAGAGAACCAGCCTGCAAAATGTGATGGGCGATCCGGGCCACTGAACTGGATTGTGTTAGTAGTGAACAGGCAAAACATGGTTCAGTTGAGTTGTTCTTATTGATAATGTCTCTTCATCATGGATTACAGGCTGAATCATACCACTTATACCTCCGCAATCTATCAATCGGCTATAACAGTATCTAGACCTAATGTAGAGCCCGCGAATTTAGCGTAATGGCTTCTATGTCAAATATTTATAGATTAGCACAAACAAAATATGTCACCTATTTTTGAGAGTTATAGCAATCAATAGCTGACTCCTTTATTCGTACGACATAATCTTCCCAGTTTTCGAAATAAGCTTTCTTCAATATTCTGTCAACTATCTTCCTGTATGAATGCGAATTGTGGGGACTCATGGACTGCGAAATAGCCAAGGAAGGCCCAAATAGTGGGAGATGAGATGCTTCATAGAGAACACCGCTTCTCCCATATTGAGCATGTCACAACAAAACACGTATCTCCCCATATTGAGCATGTCACAAACAAAACACGTATCTCCCATTATTGAGCATCATGTCCAACAAAACACGTATCTCCATATGAGCATGTCACAAGAGAACACGTATCTCCCATATTGAGCATGTCACAAAAGAACACGTATCTCCCATATTGAGCATGTCACGAGAGAACACGTATCTCCCATACTGAGGCATGTCACAAGAGAACACATATCTTCCATATTGAGCAACATTGGGCATGTATTAAGAGAACATGGTAACTCCCTATTTAGCACGTCTCGAACAACGGAAATCTACAGAATCACCAGACACCACGTTAGTCATATTTTAAGTCCCGAGGAAAGGAAAGAAAATTTGAAGTGGTGTGGACAGGGACTAAATCCTAGCATATTTTCCCAACATCAAAGCGGTTTCTCCAAGACTGTCCTGCAAGGACTAGTGGCAGGGGAATAGGAGAAATGGTAAAATACAGAAGGCGGTGGGTGGACAGACAGCGTTGCTCTGTGGGACCAGAAAAAAAGATGAGAGAGAGATGGTGTTGGTAGAGATGGCACCGTGCCCTTCCTTTTTGTTTTAGGTCCAGGTCTAGCTCATTAATAAACAAAGAAGAGAAAAAACGCAGTGCTGCTGCATCATCCCTATTTTTTCCCCTCTCACACCTGCTTGATGCTCTCTTGTAATGTCTAATTTGCTCCACCCAGTTCGGTAGCCTTCAACTGATATTTGAACTAGATACCTTACAACCGACATCACACAACAATGTACCTGTATAATCACCAGGGTCATCAGCTGCACCCTCTTTAGATAATGGCACGATTATTGACATGATCCATTGTTCTGGAAATATCCGTTTATTCAAAAGCGTATTAAAGAAAACAAAGAAAATCGGACAGTAATGTCACCACCACCTCTGATTAATTCTCCAACAATTCCATCTGGCCCTGCAGATTTTCTGTTTCTCGGTCTTCTTGTCGCAGTTAAAATCTCCTGTCTTGAGACTGGATGATCAAATAAGGAAACTCGGTATTATTTTCAGAAAGACTTACTTCATTAGTCACATCAGTAGCATGTTCTTCTGTGTTGTTCTTTTCAAGAAGTTTATGAAAATGAGAAAACCGATCATTAATAGTTTTTATCACTGAATGTTTGCATTCTTTTCATAGATATATTGCGCATGTGCTTTGCTGGTCGTTTTTACTGAGTTTACTAGTATATACAGTACAGAACTGTTATTTCCTTCATTTAAAATTATTTTTCTCACCATCATTAAAAAATTCTTTATGCAAGACAATACTTTTTTTTTTTCGTTTAATGTTTGCATTTTTTTTTTTTTTTAGATATATTATGCACATGCTTCCAAAATTCTTGCTGATCGTTTTACCAAGTTTTACTAGCACATACAGTAGAGAAATGTTTATTTCTTTTTATTATTTCTTTTTCACACCATCATTAAAAAACAAAATCTTTATGCAAGACAGTACATTTTACTGTCTTCCTTGTATATCGTTCTTCTGTACATCCGCAAAAATCTCCTTGCTTTTCGCTTAGCACTAATGCATTGTTTATTAAATTAATCATTATCTTCATTCTTACCATCCTTTCTTACGCATCTTTTCATGCAGTCGGCCTGTTGCTATACTACATGCTGTAAAAGTATCAAAAGCGGCAATATCATTTTTATCAGTTGGGAGTA
>JADBJO010004931.1:172500-180380 GCA_016801955.1 Conus betulinus
CGCAAAATTTCAAAAGTGTTTCTTGTTTCTACGACATACGGACGTTCACCGACGACGGCCCGCACGGTGGTTGTATGGTTGTTCAAAAATCGAGAGCACTGTATATTCTGTCTCTTTCTCCCCTTCCGAAGGACAGTTGTGAAACGGGCATGGCACCCGGGATTCCACCCAATGGGACACCATCTTGAATAGCGCGTCTGCGACTGTTTTTTTTCATGCCGCCCTTCTGTTGCATGGGAGATAACTTTCTCAACTTAATAAAAGAAATAGACCTCTCTTTGAAAAAAAAAATGATGAAGGCATGCTTCTCACTGAACATCATTGTATAGCCTTGAGATGATAAAAAACGAGAATCATGTCCATTAAACTAACAGGTGTGTCATGACTGAGACATACGAAAATATGGGGAAATGATAACTGAAACTGATCGTAAAAGTGACGATCATTTTCAATTATTTTGCAATGGGAAGTTATACTGAAACAGATGGTAAAGTGACCGAAGTGAACGATAACGTTACAGTGAAAATTGCAATTGAATTTATAGCCTACTGTGGACAGACACGGTAAAAGTGACCGATCATCTTTTCGAAAAAATTGCAATGGAAGTTACACTGAAAACAGATGGTAGAAAGTGACCGAATGTTTTTCCATGAATATTGCCATGGAATTTCTAATATAGATATTTCATGATGTAGGCAAGGAAAGAGACTGGAAGAGGGGGTGGCGGGGGGGAGGGGGGGGGGGCTTGCTCCTCGGTGCCTCGGTGTATGGATTGCCCACCCCATCCCTCTCTTTTTTTCTTTTAAACCGCGTGTGTGTGTGTGTGTGTGTGTGTGTGTTGGTGTGTGTGGTGTGTGTTGTGTGTGTGTGTGTTTGTGTGTGTGCGTGGCTGTGCGTGCGTAGCGTGCGTGTGTGCGTAAGCGGGTGCGGTGGCGTGCGTGGGTGTGTAACGTGTGTGTGGTGTGTGTGTGGTGTGTGTGTGGTTGTGTTGTGGTGTGTGTGACAGACCGAAGATGAACTGGTGCCAATCAGTCAGTGTCTTTTTGTGAACATGCACCCTTCCTTTTCCTCGCCCTCTCGATCACACTCCCGTATACCTTCCCTCCTCTCCTCTACCCTCAAATGCTCTAATAGCAAAACAAAAACAAAAACAAAAAAAAAAGAAAAAGAAAAATGATCAATAATGACTAACACAGAAAACTCGCCGCTTTTCGGTGGATTTCACGTGTTTACAGACACGTAAATTTTGTTGGTATACTATTCATTAATGAGCGAAAAGTTCTACACTCAGACACTGATCATCGCACACCCATTAAGTTCTCATGACATGAAAAACCGATGTTACTGGTTTGATCCATGGTGCATTCCACGTGTCATGTACTACTCACAGTGAACACAACAATCTTTTAGAGTGTTGGGACTTGCATGATGGGAGACCATGAACATATTACAGCAGACTGCATGAAAAACCTTGTTCAGAGATGTCTGCCTGACATGATCTTTGAATGTCCGAAGAAGATGACACTTTTTCATCTGATCTGAGATTTTACAGAAGAAAGTTTTTAACAAGATTTCAAGTGTACTTTATAGAAGGTGTATTTCAAAGGGTTGTGTGAATGGTGTTTTTTTTTTTCCCCTTCTTTTTATTAATGACTGCGAGTTGATGTCAACATGGATGACAGCCCTGATATGGCCCTTTGCGGTCGTCTGGGCTATAAGCAACATTATCTTACCGTACCTTACTGGTTTGACACTTACTGTAGAATTCTTGCTGGCCGAGCTCCTGGCTCCAGTAATGCGCGAGGACCGTCTGCGCTGAACCTGAATATCATGATGCTAAATGATATGTCTGGCACCTTAACAAGTTTGACAACCTGACTTGACAAATGACAAATCGACTTATTTTACTTACGTTAAAACACACATAGCCCTGTCGACGTTCACACATACCCACAGAAACGTACACACTCGAAACACTCTTCCTATGCCTACACACAGCAGCGAAAATCCCTCGCTCTCTCTCTCTCTCAGTTTTTTTTTTTTTAGTCTCGCTGTTCTTCTGATGATTATTATATGTTCTTAGTTCTCTTAAGAAGCAACCCCTCTAGACGTTTTTATTTATCACACACACACACACACACACACACACACACACACACACGCAACGCACACACACACACAACACACACACCACAGCAGCCACAGGAATATACACAAACAAGCACGTATGCACACAAACTCCTCCTCCTTTTCTAGCCTCATATTACTTTCACAGCAAGAATAAGTTAAAATGAACAATATACATTACACATGCATGCACAACGTGCACACACACACACACACACACACACACACACACACACACACACACAAACACAAAACACACACACACACACACACACACACCACACACCACACACTACACTATACTACATTCACTACACAACACTGTGCTCTAGTTTCACCTGTGACTGGGTCCTCAGGTACCCCAGACAAGGGAGCGAAGCAGCGGGACACGAAGTGGTAGTGTTGGCCCTGCCTGTCCACGTAGCCTTGCTCCGCCGTCCCCCGCGTGGTCACGATCACCACGATGATTCCCGTCAGGCACCTTTCCAGCCGACCGATGTCCGGGCAAGTTCTCGAAGTCTGACCTGTTGGATCATCATGAGCTTTTTCGTTTTATCCATTTGTTTTTGTATTTTTTAAAATCTATTTTCCTTTCCCGGTGATTGTTTCCCTTGTGCTGGATAGCCTTCGATTTCTAGTGAACCATCCCCGGATCGAGTGGTTTCGTTGACAATACATACTGTTCTCTTGAATAACGCCGCCTAGTTTTATTCAAATTACGATGAGTTGTTGGAATCACGTGACAAACATTTTATCAGTTTGGGGTTTTACACAGCCTGCTGTCCGCGGTCATGTGCAACAGACTTCACTTAGTCTCGAGTGAGGTGGCATAGCAGCTAACACCAAAGAGATGTGAGAGGTTAGTGTCGGCGATGGAGCGCTGCCTGACTACGATTACTGTGGCCTGGGATACCATGCTTTGGGGCTGGGCATGGGGGCACCTCTCCTGGGGTTGGGCTGAAAAAAAATTGCCCTCTCGGCTGTGGTCAGCGTGGACCACAGAATACAATGGACTCGTGCAGCGCGCTCCAGCGACTTTCTTCCGGCTCCCTCTTTGAGGCGGCTCTCAAGCGTCACATGACCATCGCCACCCGACCACGAAGAAAGTCGCTTGGTGGCCCTGAAGACAGCCTTTTCAGTGTGGGAGAAAGAGCGAAATACACCGACGCCTTCATCGGGTGGCCAACCAATATCATCGAATGTTTCTGAAAACCAATACCGAAATGTGGAACTCTCCCGAAGTCCACGGGAACCAGAGCTCAGAAAGCGACAGATGACTCCCCCACACGAACTCGCCATCCATCACTGGCCAGTGACAACAGTTGTCACAGAGTATGCAGACCTCATTTCTGTGAGTATACCCTGTCCTTATATGGGTCTCCGGCCAATAAGATGTAAATCTCATCCTTCAGGTTCAAGTCAGTTCAGGATTTCTTCTGCCTCTGGGACGTCCTCTCTCCTCCTCCGCTGCACTGTGCCGAATGATCTTGGGACTGGAAGTCTTGGCGAGCTACATTCCTGTGCCATACAAATTGATACGCGCTTGTTAACAGAGAGAAGAGATTTCCGTCTGCCAGCCGGTCTGTTGTTGGCTCGCTGTCAGACGCATATAATTGTCTTTATGTGTCTCGTCCTTGACGTGGAAACTAAACACATTTGAAGCATTTGTTCTCGAACGCCCGAGGTTTCAATCGAGATTTGCTGTTAGTATACTGCTCTGGCGTCTACTGAAAAGAGTGGGACGTCGCCAGTGATTGCAGGGATACATTTCCATCCTTTTCCTGAATAACATCGGCGTATCATTTGTGCCGCCGGTGAGGTCCAAACTTCAATCAGAAGAGTGCGGGATGATGCTAGTCAACCAGTCGATCGACCAATACATCAATGAACCAAAAATCGTTTCGTAAATGCATTTTTTTTTCTCTCTGTTTTTTTTTTTTCTGTCTTAATTTTGGTCTTGCGCGCGAATCAAATGCTCTGCAATGCGACCTGAAAATCACTGATACTTCTTATGTCCACCATGGCATAGGTCTGATATATCAAAAGCCAATAATACTGGTTATGGACGCATGGCTTCCCCCAATACCACTAATTAGGATTCTAAACTGCACGTGCGCACACAGACTCACAATTGCTAGTGCGCGCCCCACACTATAGACAGACGCACAAATATAGTGACACACACACACACACAACACCACACACACACACAAACAACAGAGAGAGAGAGTGGAGAGATGTCACTTACACGCAAACCAAGCCCCCGATGAACACAGAGGACACATATACTCTTCTACACACAAACAGGCAGAGAGAGAGACGTACAGGTAGAAAAGTCCTGAGAAAGTCACGAGAGAGAGAGAGAACGAGAGAGAGAACAAGAGACGAGAGTGACGAGAGACAGGAAAGACCTATAATACAGACAGAGAGGCCCCCCCTCCCCATTCCCCGGACAAGCGTCAGAAGAGCGATTGGAAAAGCAAATGTACAAAGACGAGGGTGATGGCAGCGTCTAGCACCTGGACCATCCATCCTGCAGGCGGCGGAGCAGCAGGTATGGAGGGAAAGGAACACCAACCGAGCATCCTGCACTGCCAGGCATTTCCCCAGCGACCTGCACGTGCAACACAGCACGGAATTATATATAATATATATATATATATACTGTATATATATACCACGTATACCACACACACTCAATATATAATATTTATTATATATATATATATAATATTTACACAGGCTAGCACGCACGCATGCACGTTCGTACACATGCAACTCACATACAACGCACACGCAACACACACAGAAGCAGACACACAAAGCCACATACACAGGCGTGTCATATCTGTACATTAGCGCTCGCCTCACTGCACATATATGCACAAACGCGCACGCGTGCACCCGCACACACACACAGAGAGTGGCACATAAAGTCATGCATGTCCCATATAGAGAACAGAAGTCTACACTACACACACACACACACACACACACACACACACACACACACACAGAGGCGCAGAGGGCGTGTTTGCGCACGCACAAATGCACATCCATACACATGCACTCACATACAACACAACGCACTTACAGAGAAGCAGACACCACTCAGTCACATACACAGGCATACATATGTATACTCCAGCGTGCACTCAAGCGTACCTGCTCGCGCGCGCACGCCTCCCCCCCCGCCCCCCCCCCCCCCCCCCCCCACACACACATACGCGCGCACGCACGCACGCGCACACCACACACACACACCACAGAGAGAGAGAGAGAGAGAGAGAGAGAGAGAGGAGAGAGAGAGCGAGACGGACAGACAGACAGAGACAGACAGACAGACAGACAGAGAGGCAGACAGACAGACAGAGAGGGAAAGCTGACCTTGATAATAGCTTCATACTCTGAAGGATCCTGGAACAAAGAATGAAAGCATGAGGACACAGATTAGGACAACAGATAGCGACACACAGTCGATCAACAACTTCCACGGCAAGTGGCACGCTTCTGTACGAATTTGAAAAAGAAACGATATCGGTTCCCTCCGCCAGACGATACAGGCAGATCACAGGACAAAACACAATGCATTTCGACCCTCTTGGGTTGTTCTACAGGCAAAAAAAACAAGTAAACATTTGGGACAATGAAAACGAGGGACGAGCATCCTCACTTATCTTCTATATTTCGGCGCAAAATGGGTGTTGAATGAGCCAACACAGACAAGCAGACACCACTTGTTGCAGCCGTCATTTAGACCAGCTTCCGTCCATTCCTGCTTACTGCAGTAGTCGCCATAAGTGCAGACTGTTCCCTTCCATTTCCACTTGATGCAGTAGTAGTCGCCTTTAATCAGACTTTTCCCTTCTATTTCTACTTGATGCAGTAGTCGCCCTTAATTCAGACTTTTCCCTTCTATTTCTACTTGATGCAGTAGTCGTCCTTAATTCAGACTTTTCCCTTCTATTTCTACTTGATGCAGTAGTCGCCTTAATTAAGACTTTTCCCTTCTATTTCTACTTGATGCAGTAGTCGCCTTAATTCGACCTTTCCCTTCTATTTCTACTTGATGCAGCGTAGTCGCCGTTATTTACACAGTTTTTCTTCGATTCCTGCATGCTGTAGAAGTCGCCGTAATTCAGACTTCTCGCTTCCATTCCCACCACCGCAGCAGTGGTCAGTGTCAGACCGTTGGTTTTCTTTCCATTCCACCTTGCTGCAGTATCACCACCACATTCCAACGGTTTCCTTTCCATTCCAGCTTGCTGCAGTAATCACCACCATTCAAACCGTTTTTTTTTTTTCCATTTCAGCTTGCTGCAGTAATTAACCACCATTCAAACCGTTTTTCTTTCCATTCCAGCTTGCTGCAGTAATTACCACCATTCAAACCGTTTTCTTTCCATTCCAGCTTGCTGCAGAAATCACCACCATTCAAACCGTTTTCTTTCCATTCCATCCACTTGCTGCAGTAATCACCACCATTCAATCGTTTTCTTTCCATCCAACTTGCTGCAGTAATTACCACCATTCAAACCGTTTTCTTTCCATTCCAACTTTCTGCAGTGAAATCACCACCATTCAAATCGTTTTCTTTCCATTCCAACTTGCGCATTATCATCACCATTCAAATCCGTTTCTATCTATCCCTCTAAGTCGGAGTGTGGCTGCCCATGTGGCATGGTATCAAAAAAACGGTCAAAACACGTAATGTTTCTCATCCTTAGCTGATGCATTTTTACTATAGTGTTCAAGTACTTCGGCTGTTCGGATGATCCCTGGGAGTCCTTTAGCCAGGGTACGATACAACAACAACAAACCGTTTTTCTTTCCATTCCAGCTTGCTGCAGTAATCACCACCATTCAAACCGTTTTTCTTTTCATTCCAACTTGCTGCAGTAAATCATCATCATTCAAACCGTTTTCTTTCATTCCAACTTGCTGCAGTAAAATCACCACCATTCAAAACGTTTTCTCTTTCCATTCCAACTTCTTGCTGTCTGTAATCACCACCATTCAAACCGTTTTCTTTCCATTCCAACTTGCTGCAGTAATCACCACCATTCAAACTGTTTTCTTTCCATTCCAACTTGCTGCAGTTCAAATCATCGCCATTTAGCACCGTTTTCTTCCATTCCAACTTGCTGCAGTAATCATCGCCATTCAGTCCGTCATTCAGACTGTTTTCTTTTCCATTTCTGCTTGCTTGCAGTAAATCACCACCATTCATACAGTTTTTCTTTCCATTCCATCTTGCTGCAATAATCACTGTCATTCGGGCCGTTTTTTTTTTTTTCTTTCCATTTCAACTTGCTGCAGTGATCACTACCATACAGACCGTTTTTTCTTTCCATTCCAGCTTGCTGCAGCTGTGTGGCCTCATTCTGACGGTTTTTCCATTAATCCCTGTTTAGCACAGTGGGCGCCATCAGTTTTTTTGTCTTCCGTTTACTGCAGTAATCATCACCGTAGGACCGTTTTCCTTCTATTCCTGACCGCACTATAGAGGTCCGTCATTATTTCACCTTTTGCCTGATCATCCGATTGATGCGAACATTACAGCGGAGCCTCTCATTTCTAAACTTAAACCAACGCCGTTTCTGGATCTGGCTGGGTGTGTTCCATGATTAGGAGCAAGTGATAACAGCGACCTCAGCAAACACGTCAGGCCCGGGGGGAGTTTCGTCTTCGTTTTCTTTTTTTTTTTTTAAAATATGTGCAAAATCAAATCGACTAGTGCGCTACTTCATCGG
>JADBJO010004932.1:0-12500 GCA_016801955.1 Conus betulinus
CCCCCCCCCCCACCCTCCCCCCCCCCCCCCCCACCCCCCACCCCCCCCACCCCGCCCGCCCCACACCCGTACTTTGCCAGTAGTTTACTGCAGGTCCAAAAGTTGCGGGGCAATCTGTGATACAAACGACAGAGGTAAGCGACTCTGGGTCTCCATGGGACCTTAGTCCCAGGCTGTGTCTATTAAGTGGACTGTTCGGAAATTTGAGCAAGCTTCCCCCATCCAGAATGATGAAGATATGGGCGATTATACTGAATCAAAATTATACATGATTTGGTCGTCCCTTCGGGTTTACTTATAATGACTTGTGAAGGACAAAGCTGTGCTGTTGTATTGCGTAGCTTGCGGATAATACCCTCTGTCTCATTCAATGTGCCGTCTCTCTCTCTGGGTTGAGAGCCTGTCTGCCTGCTCTCTCTTCTTCTCGCATCTGCTTCTCTCTCTCTCTCCTCTTATCTCTGCTCTCTCTTTGGTGCCTCTCTCTGTCTCTGCCGCTGACCTCTCTTTCGGCCGTGGCCATGGCTCTGTCTGTCTATGGTCTGTCGCGTGTTTTATTTGAGCTGCCAATATAGCTGTACGTATGAGGATTTCTTTCTTTTTGTGGTGTGTTCGCCTCTTGGGACGGGGCATAGATGTAAAACAGCATGAATCGCGGTATTCTGATCAGTCCTGGAAAATAAGAATTGTCTGCTGTTGCCTTGTCTTGTCTTGTCTCTCACTCGCTCTCTACTCTCTCGGTCTCTCTTTCGCTGTCGCTGTGCAGGACCGAGATAGCAGTCCGGATACAGCTGTAAAGCAAACATACGTTATGTCTGTCAGTCTATACCATGTGTCTGTCGTGTCTGTCAAGTCTCTATCTGGCTGCTTTTGTCTCTGTATCTCTCTCTGTCGCCGCTACCTTTCTCTCTCTCTCTCTCTGGCTCTGGATACAGAATCGTCTCTGCTCTGTTGTCATGCTGGTCTGTGCTGTCATGCGTCTCTCGCATCGGAGGAGTGTGATCCCCCCTTTGTCCCCACTCTCTCTGTCTCATCTGGCGTGCACCTTTGTGGTTATGTGCGATGCCACCCCCCCCCCCTTTGTGTTCTTGCTGGCAGATTAATTGCTCTGCTAGCCTTTCTCAGAGCACACACTGCAGACGGGCGACCTTGGTGTTTTGTTCTATCAAAGGGGTCATGTGGGGACGTTCAACGGGCCCGTGACCGACAAGACTCCCAGGGGCACAGGGTGAATCATAGTTTTTCCGTGTTGAACCGTCCAAAAGCACTCAGTTTTTGCTCGTTTTTGTTCGACAAAAACGTAAAACACATGGAGACGTGCTGATCAAGGATGGGGCATCAGGTTTTCAGGGAACAAATCAAAAACAAAGAGACGGAGGAAAACGAACGAAAGAAACAATAACAAACACGGCACACCACACACACACCACACACACACACACGCGAAAGCACAGACACACACACACACACACAGCACACCACACACACACGAAAAACGCACGTACGCAGCCCAGCGCGCGCGCAACAGGCGAGTGGGTTTGCTCTCTCTGCTACACACACACACTGCAAAAGGCAAGGCCGACGTAGCATGGCATACTCGCTCACCAAATTGACGAGGAAAGCGACCAATGGTCGAGTGGCGGAGGCGGAAGAGGGTGCGCGCGGCGGCGAGAGACAGGACGACGGCAAGCACGAGGAGAAGTGGATCGGACAGGGTGCGCGGGGCTACGGGCAGGAGAGGACTAGCACGAGACACAAAGGAGTTCTGCTCTCGTCTCTCTCAGCTGCTCGCGGGACAACAAACCACACACACACCAGCACACACGACGAGCACAAGCACGCAAGACAGCAGCACACACCACACACACACATGACGCACACACCAACAACTGTACACACAACAGGACACAACGAGCAACCAACTTAGACACGGATAACACACCACACCCCTTACCAGGGTTGCCTGAAAAGTAAACCGGGTTCTAGGCCCTGCTGCTCTCTAGTAATGGTGGGGGGCGAGGAGGAAAAAAACAGTACAGCAAAAACAGGCGACGAGCACAGGACAGACAGAATAGACGCCCAAACCACGGATTCAGCGGACGCCGCCGCCAGGTCACCGCCACGGCGGAGGAGTTCCCTTTTCCCAGGACGCCGGAGGTGCGGAACAAGCACAATCCCAAGCCGCCAATACACCTCGCCGCGGTGAGTTCTCAGGACATCCGCCATTAGAACTCCCTCCGATTGGCTTATATGAAGGATAGGAAGAGGTAGGTAAAGACATGCCCTGACGAGAAAGCACACCGATGGCCGGCGGGGAGCGCATAGGAAGGGAGGGTACTCTGGTGTAAAGATAACCCATCGCCTTCGGTTGTCAATGGATGGGGGCGAAATGGGCCCTTGATGGACGAAAACAGGACCCGCTTTCAAATTCGTGCAGCAGGTTGCCACCATATTGACGTCGTGGGTCGACTGCCGGACTTTCGCTGCATGCTGCTGCCTGCCGGTCTGTCTGTCAGTTGGCTGCTGCTGCGCTGCCTGCCTGTATGTCGGTCTGTCCTGCCTGCCTGCATGCCTGCTGCCCTGTCTGTCCTGCCTGCCTGCCTGCCTGCTGCCTGCCTGCCTGTCTGTCAGTCTGTCAGTCTGCCCAGGTCTCTAACATGTTGTTGACGCGATTGTTAAGGACAAAGAAGAACAGCGAAGTGGTATCAGAAGGACAGAACCACGAGAACCAAGGACCTGAACTCCTGAGAGCAACAAAAAGCCGAAAAAACAAGGAAAAAAAAAAAAAACAAAGAACAGAAAAAAGAAAAGTCTAGATGATTCGATGTTGTTATCTGATCACGCTTCTTCTTTGCAACCTAATAGCGCACATCGCCAGTGAGGCCGCCGACGCGCCGACGGAAGGCGATGACGGGCAGCGAGAGTTTGTCGCTCGAGACTACGTTGCCGCGGCAGGCCAGCGGGGAGCGAGATGAGGTCGGGTCTGGAAGGACTTGGCCAGCCGCAAGTGGGCAGAGCGGGTTCGGAAGAATGAAGCCCTTCTAGTGAGAGCCACGCTTATGGGCGCCCAGACCGGACTAGCGCAGGCGTGCCTCGTTCAGCCGCCGCCGCGCCGAAGAAGGGTGCGAGGGAGCCGCGACTAGGGGCACCGCAGACCGGGAGCACTTGGAGATGCCACGGAGTCAAGACCCTCTTAAGATGCCCCCCCCGCACAGGTATAACTTTTTGTTTTTTTTTATTTTAAAGGCTGCAGCTTTCCGTAACGGAAAGGCGAGGCACTACGCAGCGGGCAGGGGGAGGCAAGAAGAAATACCTAGCACTAGCAGTTTGGGGAATTGTGCAGTGATGTGGTGTTCCAGGTCATTTCGACGCGCAAAACGCAGTTGTGCCCTGGAACTGATACAGAGCGAGAGATGCAGCACGGAAAGAAATTATGAGGCTAGTTGATGTAATTCATTTCGTTTCTAGTCTGTAAAATGTAAGTGGTCGGGCCACATGTTTTTTTGTTGGATGTGTTGATTGGCTCTATGCAATGCGGCAGGAGGAAGGCGCAGAAGCGAGATGGCCGAGATGGGGTGGGCAATCTCTGACGGAATTGTGGACAAGCGGTATGCACTCGCCTTCGCATTCTTATCTGTCTCAGCGGGTCCCTGTAAAGTCGTTGTTTTCTTAGCGACTTAGGCTTGTCACCTCACCCCCCGTCCCCTCCCCACACCTTTTCTTCTCCTTCCATGGTCCCCTTCATCAAGCAACCCCAGCCTCCGCCCCAGAGCGAGACAGTGTCCCGCCGCACCAAACGGCTAGCACGACAAGACACGACAGAGGGCCCCAAGACAGCACAGACGACAGACGACTCTAGTTCAATTCTGTCCTACTGCTCTTCTTCCGGGATTCAGACTTTCGTGGGATCAAGTACGCGCGGTGAATGAGTAGCGGTGACGGGCTCCACGGTCCAGGCCGCGGCCCGCAGCCGAGGAGTGTGTGCGGGCGTGCGTGTGGGGAGGGGAGTCGTTGGGGTCCTCCCACAGCAGAAGCGCCCCGCCTAGCTACGCCGAAGCATGCGCGGGCAGCCCGCGCCCGTCCGGAGACCGGATGTAGGCTGGATTGTGCCTGTGATCGCCGGGCGGCCGAGGCGGCGTAGACGCCGCACCGTACCAGTCGACCCTCGCGCGCCGCAGGGGCCGGGCCGGCGCGACGCCGACGGTCGCGGGTGGGCGCGGCACCGGGGAGCGCATCCCGCGGACGTCCTCGCCGAAGCCGCCTGAGACGCCTATCCTCGCGGGCTATCCTCGCGGACGCGGCCTGCGTCCGCGGCCGCCCCGCGCGATCACGGCCCGGACTGTCCCGGTCTGGGAGACGGGCCCTTGTAGGATGAGCTCGCCCAATCCCTCCACTGCCTCTACCGCCACTCCCAGTCCCCTCCAGCATCGGGCCGCTCACGATCCTGTAGCTCGCCGTTTTGAAGCAGAAAAAAGAACCTCGGTAGCCATCTAAGTGATGTGTAGTGGAGGGGCTGTTGTCAGGCATGATAGAGTGTTGCACCTCACACCCCCCTCCAGGCCGCGCCGCAGTACACACAAAGACATTTTACATAAATTACACATGATCAACTGACTGTCCCTAGATGCCGATCCTGAAGAGCATGATCCGCTGTGGCGGCGCCGTGTTGCGGGTGGTGCGCCCACGACGCAGCTTTTGTGCACAAAGGCGGTGATGAGCGGTAAAGAGTGCGTAGATAAGGAAGTAAGATGTGCATAGAGTATGGGAGATGGTGGTGTGTGGGTGTGTGCGACGTGGTGTGTGCGCGCGCGCCGCTCAGCGCGTGCAGCGAAGTGGGACATCTGATTGTGTCGCAGCAGAAGTGAAGCGAGAACATACTGTGTGCTAGTTTAGCGTGATGGTGAGCAGGCTAGTGTCTTAGGTCGTCAACTGACAGCGTTTATCGGATGATGACGTCACGAAGGCAAGTGATTTGCACGTGCAAGATAGACTAGCGGAGTTTGGCGGCAATGACGCGGGTTTGTTTGTTTTTATTTCTCTGTCTCTTCTTTAGTTTCTTGCGGTGGAGGACAGGTAACGGTGAAAACCATTGGGCGTGAGTAGGTGTAGAACGGTGAGAGAGACTGACCCAGCCTACAGCACGTTTTTCACCCAGAGGAGGAGAGTGACCCAGTCGGTGGGGCGCCCGGAGGTCTGTCAGGAGACGTGGAGAGGGGGAGGGGGTGACGAGAGGGAGGAGGAGGGGGAGGGTGGGGGGGGAGTGGGAAGGGGATAGGAATAAGGTGGGGAGTTGGGGCGTGATGGATGGAGTGCAGTAGAGAAGGGGAGGAGAGAGGGGGAGGGTGTGGGGTGGTGGTAAAGGGAGGGGAATAGGGGGGGGGTTATGGAAAAGGTGATAGGGGGATTGGGGGAACAGGGGGAAGGTAATGACCATTGGAAGAGGATAGGTGAGGGGAGTAAGGCGAGAGGGCGAGGAAGGACGAAGACGGGGTGAGCACGTGAATTGAGGGATACACGGGAGAGGTGGATTGGCGAGGTCTGGGGGCTATGGGGAGTGGTGTGTGTAGTGTGGAGGGGGGTGGGGGGTGGGGGTGGGGGGACGAGTGAGATTTGGGGAGACTGAGGGAGGTGGGATTGGTGGTGTCAGGTGGGGGGAGTGGAGGAGAGGGGGAGGGGGAGTGGGGGGTGTGGGGGGCAGGGTTGGATATTGAGTGCCAGGGGAGGTCTGGTGACGGGGAGGGAAAAGTCGGGACGATTTAGGGGGGGGGGGGGAGGGGGGGATTAGGATGTATGAGATGTGGGGGTTGCACAAAGAGTGGGGGGAAGTTCAAGTGTTTTTTTTTTTTTTTTTTTTTTTTGTTTTTTTTTTTGTTTAATTTGTTTGTCTTGTTTGCGATAAACGATTCAGGATGAGTTTTCTATTTCCGGGAAGAAAAATAACAAAAAAAAGGTTGGTATCTGGGACCCACACAGAACTTCCGTGTAGCTAGTTTTTATTTTTGTAATTTTATTTATTTTATTTTTTTTAACAGATCCCCAGTAATCATGCGTGAAGCGATGTTTATGCAGTACATTCATGTTGCTGGAGGTACGGTCATGCTGTAACAAGATCACAGGCATCAACACCACACACCACACAACACACACACACACACCCCACCCACACACACACACACACACACCACACACACGCCAACTGACACACCACCACATACAGACATAACTAATACACACATACACACGCATACACACAAGATGCACCAAAATTAAAAACACACACACACATAAACTAAATGATAAACACAACCACACACACACACACAACACACACACACTACAACACACACACACAACGACACAAACGACCGCGCGCCGCGCGAAACCACACACACACGAACATTACACACACGCACACACAACACACACACGACGCGCGCGCGGCGCAAAATGCACCACACCACCCACACACACAGCACACAACTCACACCACACACACACACACGCACCAGAGAGATGAGAGAGTGAGGACAGAATGGAGAAGAGACCGAGTCAAGAGAGTAAATACCCCAGAACCTGAGGTACTTTGGGTTCTTGTCACTCGACAGACCTGAGGCATATGAAAGGGAGGATGTCTGGTTGTAGCAGTGGAAAAGTCGGCCGCTCTGACATGAGAGAGTCGCTGTTGAGGACACAGCGCAAGGCAAGCGATACAGGCCGCGCATCCTTGGGCGTGGGGGTGGCCTCGGATCTGACAAACATGCATATGGATCAGGTATATTAGTATATCCTACTATACAGCGCCTGTCCTCCGCTAGAGACCTAAGCTCTAAGCGCTTTACAGTACCCACTATCTCTTACACAAAAGCTGCCACCACCCTACCCTGGGTAGAGTGCCACCCCCCGCAATGAAGAGCTTGCAAGCTGGCGCTTCATTCAGTCGTTTACGTGTCCATGCCGAAGTCGAGGTATCGTTCAAATATCGGTGCATTCAGTTTCCTTACATTCACTTCATTGCTATTCCAATTTCTCAGCAGGGTGTGATGCTATGTGTAAACGTGTCATGCCATAGCCAACGGCCAAACCGGCCTTGCTCTTCCGAAAAGTTTTTGTTTGTGTGTTGATGGATTCTACGTGTGTGTGGCAAGACGTTATGCATTGCGTGCACCACGGAACCCTTGGGTTATAAGTAGACATTGCGAAGGCACGGCATGGGAAATGCAGTGCAGAATCATGTTAACTCGAGGGAAGAAGAATTCCCCTGTGTAGCCGGAACGGCCCGGTGGAGATTCGAACGCCGTAAACCCAGATCAGCCAGATTACGAGAGTGCGCGCTATACCACGGAGCATTGAGTTCCGGTTAAAAGGACGAGCAGCTGGTCTTTGGAGATTGTAATTATGTCTGTCAGTGTGAGGCCCGGAACCGCAGTCGCTCCGCCCGGAGACGGGGAGGCGACGATGACGACGCCCCTGACGAATCCCAGGCCCCCCACCACCGAGACCCCACCCCCCCGGCCCAGCCCCGCCCACGCGCTGGCCAGACCCCGAGCCCCGGACGCCCGACCCCGCACCGAGCCGAGTGGCGGCTGTGGCACCTGCCGACCCGCCTGGGAGGCTACGACGGCCACAAGGATGACCGCGGGCCGGCCGGGTCCCCGCGCGACGAGCCCCACATGGTGCGTCCCAAAGAACATGACGGAAGAAAGGGAAAGTGTCATGAGTTAAAAAAAAAACACAGCGAAAAAAAACAAGAACAACAAACAAAAACCCATTACAGATGGGAGTAGTCTGGAGATTTGGTTGAGCAGAAAAGGTGTCTGCCATTCGGCCAATAATTGTGGTGGGTTGGCAGTCGAAGGTCCGTCTTGAAAGAGCAGACCTTACTTGACTGACCAGGTTTAGCATCACCTCAGAAAGGGACAGCAAGGTGGATCCCCCGCTCGCCCCCTCCCCCTTCAACACAAGCAACACGAAACACAACACACCACACACCACACACGACACACACACACACACACACACACCACCACACTCACACACACACAAACACGAACACCCAAGAACACCACACTGAAAAGTGGGATTTCATGGATAACACAAACATGTAACAGCTGCCACAAGGGAGATGTGAAGACCTGTAGACACGCGAAAACAGTCGCCGACCGGGTGAGGGAGAGGAGACGAGGGGAGGGACTGATTCGAGGCGGGTCGGAGATGCGGGCCCACTGTCGAAACCTTGTTAGGACCTAGCTAGTTGCGCTCGCAGGCCAACGGCGCGAGCGAACGTTCTCCAGCTGCTCTCCCCGCAAAGATCTTGCCGGATCCTGTTGCTAAGAAACGTCTCTCCCATCAGGAGGTCACAATGCAGCAGCCTTGTGTGGGTGAGAAGGGAAAACAAAAAAATTTGATTGATGTATATCTTGCCAGATAGAGGACCGTGGAAACAAAGAGAAACATCAGATGTTGGAAGAGAAGGAAGCAATCTGGTTTATTTCATTTTATTTTCCAGGTGATTGATGAAGGGGTATATAATAGGTAAGACTGACACCTTTAGAATTCGTCCACTGCTACGTTCGCGCGCTTGCTTACGCATACACTCTTATACATATATACACAAACACGCACACACAACACACAATGCGCGGTCTGCTCGTCGTGACGCACGCACCCAACACGCACACGCACTCAACACACACACGCAAAACACACACACAACAACACACACACACACGTACGCGACACACCCGTACGCGCGCGCGGCGCACGCACACACACACACACAACACACAGCGCACGCAGCGCACGCACGCACCACGCACGCGACGCACCACACACGCACGCACACACGCACGCACGCACACACACACACACACACACACACACACACGCACACGTGCTACGCACGGCAAGCACGCACGTACCAACACCATGGAGCACGCTCGCTCCGCGCGGCGCGCGCGCGCAGCACATAACACACACACACACACCACACACACGAACACACGTGACACACAGACGCACACGATGCAGCGAATGCACACACGCCAACGCATGCACGCACCGCACGCACGGCACGCACGCACGCACGCACGCAGCACACACACACACACAACACACCCACACACAGAGAGGAGCGAGAGAGAGAGAGAACCCCTCGGACAGCTTACCAGCACATTGACGCACAACCCGTTGCTATCGTCTTTATCGTCACCATCAATCATTGTCGTTCACTTCGAACATTCGACCGTCAGCAACCATTGTCTTATCACTCGGTAGAGTTATCATGGTTAACCACCGCGATCACCTTAGCCAACAAGCATTATCTCCATTCTTGTAACCCATCATCGGTCGGCCCGATGCGACCAGTCACGGTCACATCGTCCCGAGAATCCTTGTTACGGTGGACCATTACCATGGCTACAGTATTGTCAGGTGACCAGTCATCAACCATCGTCTTAGTGTCGTTGCAACGTTCTGACGGGCTACGAGCTCTATGAGCAAATGAAACCCAGCTGTCAGTGAAAACCATGACAGTCGTCTCCGTTCATCCCTGACCTGCTGGCTGTTAGCAGTTCTACCACAGCGACCCCCTCAGTGGTGTGTGGGTGGGGGGGTGGCCCACACCCCCCACGCCCATACCGCCCGCCTCGCACACCCCGCAAACCAAAACCCCCACGCACGCGCAGCGTGGGGGGTGGCGTCGGGTTCGCACACACACACACCACACACACACAACCACACACACCACACACACGACACACAGCACTTCACTCACACACACACCACGACACGACACGACACACACACACACACACAACACACACACACGACACACACACACACGGTATACCACGATACGCATATCTCGACACACCCACACAGACACAGACACAGACACCAGCATCACACACACACACACACACACACACACACACACACACACACACCGCACGCACGTGAGCCTACAACCCCGATACCTCCTCTCTCTTCCTCTCTCTCCCTTTCCCTCCGCCCCACACACCCACCCACCCACCACCCTCACACACATAAGTACACCACACACACACACCTACACATCTCAACACACCAACACAAGACAATGACACATGCGTATGCAGCACACACACCCACCACCACACACACACACAACACAACACGACACACACACCCACACACACCACACACATATACACACACGCGCAAGACACCTCACACCACACCTGCCACTCACAAACACCAAAGTAACACACACACCACACACACACACACACCACACACACACACAAACACCACACACACACACACACACACACAATAAACACACAAACCGCCGCGCGCGCACACACAAAACCACACAACAATCACCAAACACACAAACACAACACACACACACACACTCAGACACAAACACACACGCAGGCGCAACACTCCCGCACGCACTCCGCCACACAGCACACACACACCACACACACACACCCACACAACACCACACACCCACACACACACACACCGCAGCCATGGAGCCTACACACAGATACCTCCTCTTCCCTCCACACCACACCACCCCACCCAAACTCACACCACATAAGTCCACACACACACAAAACGCTACAACAGCGCAAAAACACAACAGCAAACAATCACAAATTGGGTACTGCACACCCCCCCCCCCCCCCCCAAACACAAACACCACACCCACACACACCCACATACCACACACGCGCAATAATAGAACATCACACCCCCAATGCACATAACAAAACAACGTACACCCCACACACACACACACACCACAAAACACACACACACACATACAACACACACGCGGAGCGCGCGCGCGCGCGCGCACACACACACACACACACCAACAGACACACAACACACGCAGAGCGCACACTCCCGCAACGCACTCCCGAACACACACACACACACACACACAAACACAACACCCACACACCAACACACACATAACACAAAACAGGGTGTGGTTTGTAGTGTGTGGGTGGGTGTGTGTGTGTGTTGGTGTGTGTGCGTGTGTGGGTGTGTGTGGTTGTGTGCGAGAGAGAGGAGAGAGACGAGCAGAGTGAGAGAGAGACGAGAGAGAGAGGAGAGAGAGCGAACATAAGTATTCAGGCGATCAGAGCTGAGCGTGTTTGTCTAGGCATGGACTCTCGAAACCAGCCGCCGCGGAAACAAGTGGATGGCGTGGGTGGAAGTGAACCGGGCTGGAAGGTCCTGGGTTCGCTTCCCATCAGAAGCCATATGGATGGTGCGGCCCATAACCGGCTCGATCCCAGAGCTGAGTTTGCTGCGGGCTCAGCTGGGAAGATGGGAACCACTCCGCCGAAGTTCTCCCCCCTAATGGATGTGTCTTTGACAGTGTTGTTCAAGCTGATTTCCTGACCAACACTGCAGGTATCTGTATTTGTCGGGCGGGCCTGGGTCGACACCGGGTCTATCATGAAAAGTAAGCAGATAGACGCGCTACCCTGTTATACAGTTTCCTGACCGGCACAGAGCTTCATGGAATCCTCTTCATCATTCTACTCCTCGTCTATCGCACATACAAAAAAAACAGTTGAAATTCTGTGGGGTCCTTCGTTGGTTGTCTATGTTATGGGGACCTCAGTTATGGATTTCCTTTTCTTTCCGCCCTGATTGAGATTCGTGTGTCTGGTTGACTGGTTCATCGGTATTGGTTTTTTTATTGCCAGGTTATAGGGGATTGTTGTAGGGGTTTGGTTTGTCCCTCCCCCCCCCTCCCCTACCCCTTCTCACTTCATTGCTGCTCTATCCAGGGAGCCTCTCCTTCCAACTGTGAAGAACTGTGAAGAGACGCGAAGCTGATACCGGAGTTCGGGGGGCACGAACCCTCGAAATCACCGACACACCATCTGTCCAAAAAGCAGGCAACCAGGGCATGCGAGAAGGCACCATCAGTGGGAGCGGGAGAAGAAGGGAAGACAGCGGGAAGAAACTTGGCATGAGGAACGAACGTGAAAAAGACTGGACCGGACTCCATATAAACGTGAGCTGCTGCCGGCGGCATGCCGACAGAAGACAGATGGAGGGGGGGGTTGCGTCTTGCGGTCCTCAGGTTTCCCCAACGAACTACTTCTGTAGTTATGGGAGCCTGAGGTGAGGTTGTTGGTGGCGCGCCTTCGGAGAGGGTGCCGTTCCGCCTAGCCTCCGCTGGCTGACGGGACGGTCCTGAGCAGTGCTGTCATCAGCAGAGGGCTTTTAATAGGTGATTTGTCCACTGCAATGTACTGGCTTAGACAACAGGCACCACTGGCCAGCGCCGAAGTGACTTTGAGTCAGAAGGCAGAGGTGCATGACAGGTGTGTGGTGTGTGTGTGTGTGTGTGTGTGTGTGTGTGTGTAGTGTGATGGTGTGTGTGTGAGAGTGGTGTGTGGAGATTGTGGAGAGAGAGAGAGAGAGAATGTGTGTGTGTGTGTGTGTGTGTGGGTGTGGTGTGTGTGTGTGCGGTGTGTGTGTGGTGGTGT
>JADBJO010004932.1:25000-45000 GCA_016801955.1 Conus betulinus
AAAAAACCATTATCCAAGTACAGGGAAGGTAACATTTTCTGGTCATTTGAAAAAGATTTTTTAAACAAATTTCCGAAAACAGCCAAGGACACATTTTCTGGTCATTTTGTAGAACGTTATCCAAGTTTAGCTATGGTCGTTTTTTTTTCTGGTTACAGATGAACATTATCCATGTAGAGCTAGGGCCATACTTTCTGCGACTCGGGGAAAGACCAACGAAATCCAGAAAACTTGGGTTCAGCTTCTGCTTGCAGTAATTTCACTTTCAATCTGGCGCAGGTAATGAACCAGTTAGCGTAAGCTGAGGTCTTTGGCAAGGTGGACGTTGTATTCATAATTTTCACCAGTACGAGTTGGACGTTGGCCTACAGGAACTGCCGCGAGTTTAAGAGGATTTCAAGTAGTGAAAAAAAAAAATGCATGGTCAGTGGAGAACAAATTTCAAGGAGCGGTCTGCAGAAATATATGGCGTGTGCTGCATTGTGTCTTCAGATTTATTCTTGTCTTTCTCTGCTTCTTTGTTTCGTTTCCAGCGCCTTTCTGTCCACGCCTGTCTGGATAATGTTGTGATCAGCTATGATTGATATGGGGAACAATGTTGTGATCATGTATGTATTGACATTAACTGGGCATGGTGTGTACACACGTGCGTGCGTGGGTGCGAGCGTGGGGTGTGTGCGCGCGCATGTTGTGTGTGTGTGTGTGTGTGTGTGTGTGTGTGTGTGTGTGTGTGTGTGTGTGTGTGTGTCCGCGGGCGCTCGCGCGCATGTGTGTGTGTGACCTCTCTCTCTCTTGTTTCTCTCTCTCTCTCTCTCTCTCTCTCTCTCTCTCTCTCTCTCTCTATCTATCTGTCTGTCTTTCTGTCCATCTATCGGATTTTCTGCCTGTCTGTTTGTCCTTAGGTCTGTGCAATCTTCGGTGTGTTAATCTATCTGTCTGCCTCTGTCTGTCTCTATGTCTGTCTCTCTATCAGACCTGTCTGTCTGACTGTCTGTCTGCCTTTCTGTCTGCGTTTCTGTCTGTCTGTCTGCATCTATCAAACCCATCTATATCAAGCTGTGTTTTATTTCTCTCTCTCTCTCTCTCTCTCTCTCTCTCTCTCTCACCATCCATCACCTCCCTCTTTCTCACCCCCCCCTTTCTCTCTGCCCGTCCGTCCGCCCCGTCTGTCTGTCTGTCTGTCTGTCTGTCTTTCTGATTGGCTAGCTGGTTGTCTACCTACCTATCTACCTACGTACCTATCCATTTGCCGCCTTGTCTATCTGTCTGGACACTGACACACACACACACACACACACACACACACACACACACACACACACACACACACACACAGAGAGAGAGAGAGGAGAGAAGAGAGAGAGAGAGGAGGAGAGAGAGAGAGAGAGAGAGAAGGCGAATGCGAATGGGAATGTTTATTCAGTTTAGGCCAAGGCCCATAACTGAAGGGGAAGAAGAACACATACAGAAAACATATTACCAATACATCAGAACTCAACTCAACTCAACTCAGAGAGAGAGAGAGAGAGAGAGAGAGAGAAGAGAGAGAGAGAGAGGGAGAGAGAGAGAAATGTGTTCTCAGTCATGCCCTCTGCGCATGTCGAGTGGAAAGGGTTAACAAAAGGAAATCATAACACTATAGTGCACATATAATGAATAAGATTGATTAAATCAGCGCATTAATCCGTGGATAGTGAGACTTGATTACGGAATGTTGAATAGATAATCTGCTAATCTACAATACGTTTTATGCCACACGCTAATAGAATAGCGTGAAAGAGGACAGGCGTTGAATTTTTTTTTTTTCTCAGTTAATGTATTTTCTCTCGGAGAGTAGAATGTCTCGGACACGTTACTATAAAAAACATGAATTTCGCTTTTGGAAAGGCCCTCACCTAACGGACAGTTAGGAGAGACGTTTCTAGAGTATCTGGGGCAATGCGAGCGTGATGCTGACACGCCTAATCTATACCTAGATGGTGTCGTTTTTTTTTTTTTTTTTAATTAATTACCCATTGCTTTAAGTAAAGTACGTATAGGAAATGTCAACTGTTTACTTTTAAAATTTGCCTCGCAATTTATACAGATGTTTTTTTTTTATTTGTCAGCTCAGTCTGCCATCCTTGACCAAACAAGTCAATGGTCAGTTAGCCTTTGCTTGATTTCTCTAAACAGAGCAGATACATTTGGAGCGCCTTGGTGTTCCCATACATGTCCTTGCCCTTATCTGTATAAATTCAAGCAGACAGCTGTTCTGGTTCCTTTTCATGAAAAACTTCCAATATTTCATATGATTTCAAAGGTAACGATCATCAGACTTTCTCGGTGGCTTTCACCAATGTTCAACAGATCTTGTACACGCGTGAATGCTGAGGGGGTATCTGCCGCATTTCCCACCAACGAGGATATTAGGTGTCTTCGCACAAACTTTCGCTAATCTCTTGAAAGCAAAGGGATGTACTCTTCTAAAACCTCTGCTATGTAAATCCCCAGACTGCGGAGACGTAAGCTGGCATTGGCGGGATCAGACAGTTAAGAAGTCTGAGGAAAATATGTGTTTGTTTGTTTGTTTGTTTTAACCGGAGAAATGCTATACATAACAATAGTAAGATATATGCAACTGCAGAGACAGACAGACAAAGATAGATAGATAGATAGATAGATAGATAGATAGATAGCTCGATTGATCGATCGATCGACAGACACATACATACAAAGGTAGGTAGATAGTTAGGTAGACAGACAGATACAGAGATAGATAGATAAATAATCGATCGAACGGTCAATCGACAGGGAGAAAGAGAGAGTGAGAGAGGTAGAGAAAGAGAGAGAGAGAGAGAGAGAGAGAGAGAGAGAGAGAGAGAGAGATGTGTGTGTGTGTGTGTGTTTGTATGTGTGTGTGTGTGTGTGTGTGTGTGTGTGTGTGTGTGTGCGTGCGTGCGTGTGTGTGACAGGGGTATGCTGGTGGTGGTGGTGGAGGTGGTGGATGTGGGTAAAGTTCTAAATTGCACCGTGTTTTTAGTGTAACGTCATTATGCTTGCCCCTTTTTGTCTTTCCTGAATAATTCCGCTGCCTTTCTGGATTGTCCCTTTGTCTGTCTTGTTTGTCGTTCTGTCTTTTCTTCCTTCCTTCCTTCCTTACTCCCAGTGTTTCTACCTTGTTCTTCGCTGTTCCTTTATTGATTACAATTCCCCTTTCTTTTCTCTTCATGTTCTCCCCAACTTTCCTCGCTCTCGATGTCTCTCACTTTGTCTCTGTCTCTGTCTGTCTGCATGTCTGTCCTCTGTCTGTCTGTCCGTCTGTCTGTCTCTCCCTGTGTTTTCCATTTTTTAATCTCTCTCTCTCTCTGTCTGTCTGCTGCCTCTCTGTCTGTCTCTGTCTCTTTGTCTCTGTCTATCTGTCTGTCTGTCTGTCTCTCTCCATATCTTTGTCTATATCTTTGTCTCTATCTGTCTGTCTGTCTCCGTCTCCGTCTCTCTCTCTGTCTCTGTCTCGTCTCTGTCTCTGTCTCTCTCCCTCCTCCCTCTCCAAGTCTTTCCTTCTGTCTCTCTCTGTCTCTCTCTGCCTCTACCTACGTGTCTGTCTCTCCTCCCTCCCTCCATGTCTCTGTCTGTCTGTCTGTCTGTCTGTCTCTGTCAACATGTAGAATCACGCGCGCGCGAGCACACAAACGCACACACTCATAAACAATCACGCACTTGCACACACACACACACACACACACACACACACACACACACACACACACACACACAGATAGCCAGACAGACAGACAGACAAACACACACACACACACACACACACACACACACACACACACACACACACACACACACACACACACACACACACACACACACACACACACACTCTCTCTCTCTCTCTCTCTCTCTCTCTCTCTCTCTCTCTCTCTCTCTCTTCCAGCTTTCCTGTGTTGTTCTTCCGCTAACCTCACGAAGAGTTGTCACGCACTGAAGAACAGTTGAGCAGATTCCTCCAGCCCTGCTGGTGTGGTGCCAGCAACTCCTGGCTGTCTGCACATGATTCCTATGTCCGGTCCGCGGAGTTGTCAGTTCATTTTTTTTTTTGTCTGTCTTCCTTTCCGTCTCTTACCCCCCCCCCCCCCCCCTCCCTCCCGCGCCATGTCCCCCCCCCCCCCCCCTCCCCAGTCCCTTTACCTTACCTTTCCATCACGCTTCAACAGTCGCCTTCAGGACCGTTTTAGCAAAGCCAATGGAAATGTATTTAAAAAAAAAGGATTTTCCAACGTTGATAACAAGGAATAATCAACATAACATCATACAGATGAGGACACTAAATCAGGAAGGACGGAAATGGAGGTTAAAAAAAAAAAATGTGTAATACATAAAACACATGAAAAAAAAAAAATCAGAGTTCCATTCAATTATCATCGAAGAATGAAAGAAAAGGAAAAAGGTCACAAACGTACAACCTTAACTCTTTCTCGTTCATGAGGCACTCGAGGAATGAAGACATCCAGTTTGCCTGGCCAAATAGAGTACAGTGGTTAGGCAGAATGTTTTTCACATGCGTACACATATACCTTAACTCTTTCTCGTTCATGATGAACTGGAATTAATTCATGACTCGAGGAATTAATTCATCCAGTTTGCCTGGCCAAATAGGGTACAGTGGTTAGGCAGAATGTTTTTCACATGCATACACATATATACCTTAACTCTTTCTCGTTCATGATGAACTCGAGGAATTAATTCATCCAGTTTGCCTGGCAAATAGGGTACAGTGGTTAGGCAGAATGTTTTTCGCATGCATACACATATTTTCTTAAACTTCATTAGCTACTTATTGCCCCGGCCCCCGACCACTGTTTGCTCGTTCTTTTTCTTTTTCCCTCCTCGTCTAAGTCATTTCCATGCCATTGGAAATGTTACCTGGCCAACGAAATTTTCTTTTCTTAACCGATGGTAGCACGTCTTCAAATCCGATGTTCTGCTTGATGATTTGGATCCCTTGTACATTGTTAACACGATCAGGATTTGCCTCTTCTATAACAAACAAACAAACAAAAAAAAAAAAAAAAAAAAAAAAAAACCCAAAAAAAAAACAAAAACAAAAACAACGTTTTCTGATACACGTAGGCCTTCTAATCATTGGCTTTACGTTTGCTACACAACCGTGTATACACATATACCTTAACTCTTTCTCTCTCGTTTTCTGCTTCCTCAGCAGCCTCTTGTTTTCTGCGGGTTTTTGTTTTTTTTTTGTTGTTTTTTTTGATAGAGTGACAGCATGGCTCAATTCTTGCATGTCCGTTTTCGGTCAGGAAGTGACATCATTTCTTGTGGTGTTGCCGTGTCATCCAGGTGCTAGTCCTGCCAGGAAAAAAAAAACGTGTTCTGAAAGGACTGAGCAGTGAAGTTGGGTAGGATTGGGGGGGGGGGGGGGGGGGGGGGGGGGGGTGAGGACTTTGGGTATGGAGGGAGTGGACGTAGGAATGGTTGATTCGTCACCTTTTTCCTGCTTTCGCCCCCCCCCCCCCCCCCCCCCCCCCCCCCACTGTCTTTCACCCTCTATCTGTCTCCCCCCCTCTATGTCTTCTGCTTCTACGCTCTGTTCCCTTTTTTTTTTTTTTTTTTGAAATTCTGTGATATGAATTTCTTCTGTCGCCATCTGACATTCTGCTTTTCCCCCCCTTTTTTCGTTTACTTTTTCCTTCTTCGTCTTCTCTTTCTTTCCTCTTTTTTTTTTCTCAACGGTGTAGCTAGAGTGGTATACACTGAAACACTACCTCATCCAGACTACGCCAGTGTAGCTAATATGGTATACATTGTAACCCTACTTCGTTCCAAGACTACACTAGTGTTGGTAACATGATGCACAGTGTACAGTACATTGTCCAAACACTACCCCGTCCATAGACTATACCGGTATGGCTAACATGACACAAACTGTAACATTACCTCATCCATGGACTAACTGATTAGATAGCATTGCGTATACTGTAACGCTACCTCATCCACAAACAAGACGGATGTAGCTAGTATGGTGGACACTGTAACATATCTTATCCAGGGGGCCGGAATAGCCTAGTGGTAGAGCGCCGGACTCGTAATCTTGGGGTTGCGGGTTCGAAATCTCCGCCGGCCCGTTTCGGTACAGGGTTTTTTTTTCCCCCTCGGAGTTAACATTGGTTCTGACTCCATTTCCCATACAGTCCTTCGAATGAGACTGTAAACCGAGGTTCCGTGTGTGAAACGCACGCATAACATCTTGCACACACGTAAAATCCCATTACCAACTTTCGGAAGAGAAGGTCAGTTTGGCCGTTGGTATGGATGACACGTTACACATAGCATGCACCACCCCAGAAGTTGGAGTATGGCTGCCCTTAATGGCGGGATAAAGAAAAGGTCATGCGCACAAAACTCCACTCCCTTTGTTTGGGTAGATGGGATTAATACTACCCCGTCTACACAGGGAGTGTCCGCAGGAGTATCAGCCTGCGTACGGAAAAAATAAATAAATAACCTTATCCATAGACAACACTAGTGTCCTAGCATCGGATACACTGTACCAAAGAGTTTTCACCGAAAGCTTACAGACTATCGACAAGTACAGACGAACGGGTCACAGAGACAGAAAACAGACAAAGACGAATAAAATGGGAGGTGAAGAAACGCAAACGAGTCAGGGTTTAAGAGATTAACAGAGCAGGAAAAAAAAATAGTGCAAAATTTCAAGGGTAACATGTGTATAATCATAAACTGAAAGAACACCTTCGAGTTTCCTCTAGTGGGGAAGCCATCAGGGTTAGGACAGGTTGGAGTGAGGTGAGGTGGGGGACTCGCGAGCCCCCCCCCCCCCCCCCCACACACACACACACACACACCACTTCCATGTCCAGTGTCTCTCCCTCCCCCAAGGCCTTCAGACACACGTTTCCATGGTGAACAGCGCTGTGGACTAGGAACTGGCTGATATGGCCAACGCAACAAAACAACTGACGTCACTTCCTGAACAAAAATGCATCCACAGGAAATGAACCTTGCTTTTTTGTCGCTTTTTATTTCGAAAAAAAGAAAAGGCTGAGGAAGGGGAAAGAACCCACACAGACACACGTTGTGTTCAGCATTCCAGCAAAAAGCAGCGTGAGAGTTCTTGGGAGTGTTTCTTGTCTTCGGGTCTTTCGCTGAAACATTTTTGTTTTTAGGACAAACGGGATAGCAAGAAGCGAATTGACTAGCTATTTCTGGCTGCCAATTCTCTCTCTCTCTCTCTCTCTCTCTCGCTCGCTCGCTCGCTCGCTCGCTCATTTTCTTTCTCCCATATTCCCATATTCTCTCTCTCTCTCTCTCTCTCTCTCTCTCTCTCTCTCTCTCTCTCTCTCTCTCTCTCTCTCTCTCTCTCTCTCTCTCTCTCCCCCCACCTAGCTGGCTTGCTAATTACTTATCAGTCGAACTATATATCTGTAGATGGCTCCATCTATCTTTGTATCTTTTTGTCTGTCTGTCTGTCGGCCAGTCTGTCTGCCTCTCTCTGTATATATATATATATATATATATATATATATATATATATATATATATATATATATATATATGTGTGTGTGTGTGTGTGTGTGTGTGTGTGTGTGTGTGTGTGTGTGATGTGTGTGTGTGTTCTCCATCTATCTGTTTCCATTTCTCTCTCTCTCTCCTCTCTCTCTCTCTCTCTCTCTCTCTCTCTCTCTCTCTCTCTCCTCTCTCTCGATTCTCTCTCTCTCTTCCTCACGATGGTGTCCTCGGGAGCGAATGTGGATGGTGTAGCTTGACATGGTCTGAACTCTAATCAGACGAAACGAGAGGGGGAAAGCTAGGTGACATAACAAAGACGGGCGAGTGAGTCAGGAAGACTGTGAAAAATGAAGACACATCAAAAGAAAGTAAAGGTATGAAAAAAGCAATATATAGAACCAAAATGAAAAATAAAAGAATACAACATAAAACAGGAAAGTCAGAGAGAGACAGAGACACAGAGACAGAGAGAGAGAGAGAGAGAAGAGAGAGAGAGAGAGAGAGAGAGAGAGAGAGAGAGAGGACCATTTCTATCTCTGAAATTTCTGAAGGCGGGTCTAAAATTTATACTGCAAGGGGGCAACACTGTCTCACTACAGGGAGTCGGTCGGTTTAAAGGTGGAATGAAGAAGGGGAGGGTGGGGGGTGGGGGGGGTGGGGGGAGGAATGGCGTCGGAGAACGGGGAAGAGAAAGAAGGGGGCTGGTAGCAGGGGCAGGCGACCACCCACCACTCCCACCACTACCTCTCCATGCCCAGTGTCTCCCCCCCCCCCACCCCCCAGGCCTTCCACAAGATGTTCCCCCATGGAACGTGGAGTAGGAGCTGGCTGACATTGCTAACACCAAAAAATGACGTCATTTCCTGGCCAAGAAAGGAAGCACGGGAAATGAGCCGTGCCTTCTGTCAGGGTTTTTTGTATGAAAAAGAGGGCGTGGAAGGGGAAAGAACCCAGTCACAGACACGCTGTGCTCGGCATTCCGGTGACAGCAGCGTAAGAATATTTGGGATTATTTTTTCTCTCTCGATGCTTGCTGGAAATGTGTCTTGTATTTTGTACAAGAAATGGGACTGCAAGAAGCAAATGGACCAGCTATTTCTGGTTAACTTCCTTCTCTCTCTCTCTCTCTCTGTCTCTCTGTCTCTCTCTCTCTCTCTCTCTCCCCCCCCTCTCTCTCTCTCTCTCCCCCAGTCGATCACTCGCTATCTATTTATACGAACATCCCTCTAACTTTCTCTTACCTTCTCTCCCTCTCTCCCTCCCCTCTCTCTCTCTCTCTCTCTTTTCCTTTCTATTCTCTCTCTCTCTCTGTCTCTGTCTCTCTCCTTTCTTTCTATCCTAGTCTCTCTTCTTTTATCTCATTCTTTCTCTCTCTCTCTCTCTCTCTCTCTCTCTCTCTCTCTCTCTCTCTCTTGGCAATCTGACAGTCTGACTCTTCTGACAATCTAAAAGTCAGATTACAACGGCGCAGCTTGCATGTTAATAACTAACGACACAAAACCAAAAGGTACACGACACACTACAACAAAAACAAACCATTGAGCCGAAAAGACGGGGGAAGGGCAGACAACAGCAAAAGAAGGAAATGTAAAGATAACAACAAAACAAACAAACAAAAACAAAGAAACAAACAAAAAGAAGCAGAATGAAAGACGGTGACATTGATGAAGCAAATCATGTCACAGAATTTTCAAAAAGTGATAGGTGTATGATTCATAGTGCAAGAAGCTCCGCTTTTCTGCGGGGAATGGGGTTTAGAGGCAATAGGAATGGAGGGGGGTGAAGGGAGAAAGTGGAAGAGGGGGGACAGGAAGCAAGAGAGAGAGGTGACGATCAATGGCTCCCAATGCCACCTCTTTCATGCCCAAATTTCACCCACCTCCACCGTTCACCTCAAGAACACGTTTCCCTGGCAGGACTAGGAGCTGGATCACACAGGCAACACCACAAGAAAAAACGTCACTGCCCAGTCCAAAACGGACACGCAGGAATGGAGCCATGCTTTCACTGCTTTTTTTAAAGGGAAGAAAAAGGATAAAAAAAAGTGTGAGGAAGAAGGAAACCCAGCACAAGAACAAGAAAAACAACGACGACAACGACGACAAAAACAAGAAGAGCAGGAAAAAGGACAAATTGGGATTTAAAAAAAAAGACAAAAGACAAGCAGGATAGGAAAAAAAACAACAACAACAAAAAAGAAAATGGACAAGCAGCAAAAGATGAAGACAACGAAAAATAAGAAAGACAGACAAACAGACCGACCAGAAGCCAGGGCTAACCCCAGAAAGACACACAGCAACCAACAAGACAAATCCCAGAAACTGTCCTCCACTGCTGCACAACAGCAAAGCACCCCTGTGTGTTGACATCCCCCAATCCACCATGAGCTCGTGGACAATGACCATCACAAAGCCGCCATAAACAAACAAACTAACAAGACCTGGCAACAAGAGAACCCCAACCAATAACACAGGCAGGCCAAAGCCAACCGCACCACAAGCAAAACCAAAACGCCGCTCAGCGACGTGGTCCAGTTACAGGTGTACCAGAGAGACGCTTCAGACGCTTCAGAATCGTTTTTTTGACAATGACAAAATACAGTCTTCATGTCAAGGGCGTCAAGAATTTATGAAACGAAAAATGTATAATACATTACAAACACGATTCCCGGTATTGATCTATTTGGGAATAATAAAGTTAACGACAAACAAAAGATCACCAAACGTGGGCCTAAATGACCAGCTATGACATACGGAGAACCAAAGCACTGTCTCACAGGGAAACAGCAACCGACATTTTTTTTCTCTCTGATATCATAACATTCAGCATATATTTAGCAAACAGACGAAGAATATTTCCATCATCAGAAGATAATAGTTCAATCAAAGTATATGGTCTTTCTCGCATCAAATTAAATAGTTTTTTTTTTTTTTTTTCCTTTTATCTTCATATGCCTTACATTGAAATAAAAAGTGCTCTTCATCTTCCTTACTGTTATCTGGACACAACACACATACATCATCAACATAAACTTCATTGCAGAACCATTTCTTATTTTGCTTTAAAACCAAGGGTCCGACTTCTAAATCTGGCCAATATGCTTCTATGCCGTTTATTAGTAACAGATTTCAAAAAACATTTTCCGGCTGAAGAATACTTTTAAAGGAATAAAACCATGAATACTTGTCATTTTCTTCCATTTTTGAATGCCAATTCTGTTTGTAGCAGGCTATCAAGCGATCCTTAAATTCTGACATAAATGCCCTTTCGTTCCCTACCTCTTTGCTGAGCCACACAATACCAAACCCATTAATAGTTAACACATGTTTTACTTTACTAACCCATTGCAGTGTCCACTTTCCATTTGTAAATATAGCATATCATATGCTTGTCTACATAGCCTTGATGTTGGAAGTTGTGTCAATTTTAACCAATACTTAATAGATTTTTTGAAAACGTTTGAATAAATAAGGGATATCTTCCAGAATCACCATAAGCCATTGTGTTTGATGAATGCAGTGGAATGTTCATGAATCTTTTAATATAGCCATAGTATGTACCTTCTCCATTTCCAAATTTTCTTCTAATCCCCAAACTCTGCAGCATAAGTCAGCATAGGCGCTATTTGTGAGTCAAATAACTTCCAGAACAAGAAGGGTCAATGCTATTAAGTCTTTTCATGCATCTTAGAAATTTCTACAACCCCCTTCTTACCCTTTCTGCCGATTTCACGCCACCCTGCATTTAGACTTAAACGAGTTGTAAATAACATCCCCAAATATTTATAACTATTGGTTACTTTTACTTCTACATCTCCATACCAGCTCACACAAAAGGGGGACGTACGTCACGCTCGAGTACCAGCAATAATAAATAACATAAGGCCGATCATCAAACGTCAAGACTTAATTTCCTAAATTACAATGTTGAAAATTTGAAAAAAATAAACTTGGTGACATTTCTTTCCTTGATTTTGTTAACAAATATGATATAATTTGTTTAACAGAAACGTTCATCGATCATGCATTTGATTTCAGTTTTCACTTTAAAAATTATGTTGCTTTTTAGCGCTTGTGCTAAGAAACTGTCTGTTCATGGACGCGTTTCTGGAGGAGTTGTTGTTCTTGTTAAAAAAGACTTAGCAAACTTTTTATACAAAAATTGAAATTGATTGTGAGAATGTTGTCGTGATTCAAATTGATAAATGTGTTTGGCTTAGATAAAAGATGTTGTGTTTGTGGGGTGCTATGTTGTCCCTGAAGGAGGGCCCCTATATAGACAAACTAATCTCACAGATGGTATACTTATGCTTGAAGAAGATAGTCTGCTGCAGTCTCTTCTGATAGTAATGTTTATTATATTTATGTGTGGTGATATGAACGCCAGAACGGGTTGTGAGCAGCAGACAAAGGAGGAAGAAATGTATAATTATGTGTTTAATGTGCAAAATGATGATGACGATGATAATGATGAAATTGTTTCTATGAAAAGATGTTCAAAAGATAAAATTGTAAACAAGTTTGGTCGTTCCTTGTTGGACCTTTGCTTTTTGTTTGATTTGTGTATTCTGAATGGTTCGTGTGACACTGATGCTGATGGTGAATTTACCTTTGTTGCTCCTCAGGGTTGTAGTGTAATTGATTATTTTCTAGTATCTAGTGAACTATGTTTATATTGTGCTTTAAAGGTGGGGGATACTCTCTTTTCTTGGCATTTGCCAGTTCAGTTTACATGGAATTATTGTCCTGTTAAAGCAGATGTACCGTTAGTTGACAGGGTGAGTGAGGAGCGAGTGGTGTGGACAGAGGAAAAAATGTACAAACGTTTAAGAATGAATTGAACTCTGATGATTTTAAACAATGTTTAGTTACAGCTATGAACAACATGACAGTTGATGTAAATAAGTGTGTGGATGGTTTTGTTAATGCTTTATATGGAGCTGCGGCATGTATGGTAAGGAAAGTAGGAGGGAAAAAAAAAAACAAATGAAGATTGGTTTGACGATGAATGTGAGAAAAAGAAGAGGGAAGTAAAGAGATTACTACAATATTTAGAAGGGCTAAATCAAAAGAGAAAAAAAGAAGAAAAGAGTAATTTATATACAAAAGAAAGAAAAGAATATATTGACTTAAGAAAAAAAAAGAAAAGAAAATTTGATGAAAACAGAATATTAAAGCTTAAACAATCAATAAATGATCCCAAATTGTTTTGGAGTACAATACGATCAGTTAACAGGAAATCCACCATTTACAATGAAATAACATCACAGCAATGGTTTGACCATTTCCATAGTGTATTCAACTCTCTTTGTAATGGTCAAAGTGATCCAGCGGTAGATGAAATAGAGAAGATGAACAAAATGATGAGCTTTTGTTTGATGACCCTATAACTACAGATGAAGTAAGAGCAAGCATTAGAAATTTGAAAACTGGTAAAAGCCCGGGACCAGATAGAATAATAAGTGAAATGCTAAAACATGCCAATGACTATGTGATTGATTTCTGTATTTCTTTATTTAACCATTTGTTTAATCATGGATTGTTTCCCCTGTCGTGTCAACGTCCATTATTGTACCCATCCATAAAAAAGCAGACCCAAATAACCCAGACAATTATAGAGGTGTAGCTCTCACAAGTATAATTAGTAAAGTATATACTCATATTTTGAATAGAAGATTGACACAATGGGCTGAAAAGGAGAGGAAAATTGGGGAAGAGCAGGCGGGGTTCAGGTCAGGGTATAGTACAGTTGATCATATTTTCACATTATATGCTTTAGTCCAAAAGTGCCTAAAGAAAAATACTAAACTATATGTTGCTTTTGTTGATTTTAAAAAGGCTTTTGATTCTGTTAATAGAAATGTGTTGTGGCAAGTTTCTTAGAAAAACAGGGGTTAAAGGAAAATTGTACTATGCTCTTCGTGGTGTATATAATTCAGTTTTAGCATGTGTTCGTGAGAAAGGATTGTACAGTGACTTATTCAATTGTCCTAGAGGAGTGAAGCAAGGTTGTCTATTGAGTCCTCAAATGTTTGCATTTTTTTTTTTATAAATGAGATAGCTTTAGGAATGTCACATAAAGGCAAACATGTATACAGTTGATTGCAGGTGGTGTTGAACTGTTTATGCTTTTATTTGCAGATGAGGTAATCTTGTTCTCTAGTACTGTTGTTGAGAGAGAGAGAGAGAGAGAGAGAGAGAGAGAGAGAGAGAGAGAGAGAGAGAGAGAGAGAGAGATGCAGGCAGACAGGTAGACTGACACAGACACAAAACACAGATACAGACAGACAGACAGACAGACAGACAGACAGACAGGGAGACAGGGAGACAGTGTGTGTGTGTGTGTGCGCGAGCCTTTTTGTCTCTGCATTTGTGTTATGTGTGCACGTGCGTCATGTTTCTGTGTCGATATCTGGGCGTGTTTTGTAACTGTGTACGAGCACATAGAGAGAGATTTTCAATGCGCACGTGCGCGTGCATATGTGTGTGCGTGTGTGTGTGCGTGCATATGTGTGTGCGTGTGTGTGTGCGTGTGTGCGTGCGCGCGCGCACGCGCGCGCGTGTGTGTGTGTGTCTATGTGTATGTGTGTGTTAGTGTCTGTATACGTGTGTGTGCGTGTAGTCAACCCACAGGGTATTTTATATTTCCAAGTACAAGCGATTTTCTGCTAATAGAAAGTCGCTGTGAACATTTCAATAAATTGGATGCAAAAAAAAAAATGTTTACGTTTGAATTATTTTTAAAAAAAATTTGAAACGCTTTCCAAGGTATATCAACATTTGGTTTTACAGAAAAGCTTTAAGGAAATGTTTTTAAAGGTTATTTTATGTTTGTGGGTCTCCGATGTAAACAGTTCATGAAGCACCTTTTTGGCCTTTATGGAAGTCAAAGTCACAGAGATCTGGGCCACAAAATTAAAGAAATCATACACACATTTACTACACACAAAATGCAAAGTTGATGGCTTTTCAACTGCTGTACACTGTCAATTAGCAAAGAAAACAGCCGTGTTGAGTGCACCAGCCCCTCCACCCGATTTAGCAGCCATCAGTTCCAACACAAACTGTAACTTACATCAACAATGCGATGTCAGTGCTACCCAGACCACACCAGCAGAGCCAACAATGGTATACATTGTAACACTACTTCGTTCCCAGACTATACCAGTGCAGCTAGCATGGTGTACAGTGTAGCACTGCCTTGTCCACAAACTACATCGGTGTGGCTAACATGGTGAACCCTATAGCACAACCTTGTCCATAGACTACAGTTTTGTGCAGTTTGGAATACATGGTAGCAAGCCAGAACACCAAAAGGTCACAGAATCTCGACCACAAGGGCAGATAATTGGATGACACAGGACAAAGAGTACAAAGGGAGATAAGCAAAGACACAGACGTTAGTGTTAAAGAGAGTGACAGGGAAGGGAAAATTTTGTCTAGTACAATACTTGACACGTGTGTTATCATAAACTGAAACAAACCCTTCGAGGTAAATACTGTTGGGAAGCCATGAGGGTTAGGGCGGGGTGGGGTGGGGTGGGGATGGGGGGTCTTGCGAGGCCACCCCCTTCAATGCTCAATGTTTGTCCCTACGCCAGGTCTTCTGGCAGACGTTTCCATGGTGAACAGCGCTGTGGACTAGCTATTGAGTGACATCAGCAACACAGCCAAAAAAAAAAGAGGAAAAAAAACCCAATCTGACGTCACTTCCTGAAAAAAAAGGCAACCACAGGAAATGAACCTTGCTTTATGTCGCTTTTTATTTCGAAATAAAAAGAAAAGAAAACGCCGAGGAAGGGGTAAGAACCCACACAGAGACACACTGTGTTTAGCATTCCAGCAAAAGCGGCGAAAGAGTTCTTAGGAGTGTTTCTTGTCTTCGGTCTTTCGCTGAAAGATTTTTTTTTTAGCAAAAAGCAAATGGACATGCTATTTCTGGCTGCCTTTTCTCTCTCTCTCTCTCTCTCTCTCTCTCTCTCTCTCTCTCTCTCTCTCTCTCTCTCTCTCTCTCTCTCCCACATTCACCCCCCCTCTCTTGCTCTCTCTCTTTCTTTCTTCTCCCATATTCACCTCCTCTCTCTCTCGTTCTCTCTCCCTTTCTTATTCTCTCTCCCCCCCCTCCCAGTTAGCTTGCTAGCTACTTACTACTTAGTCGAGCTACCACATCTATCTAGCTACCTGTCTGTCTGTCTGTCTGACCCCCCCCCCCCCCCCTCTCTCTCTCTCTCTCACTGTAATCTCAGTCCTTGATTATTTTTTTTTTTTGAGTTTTGAGTTCTCCCCTCCCCCCCTCCTCTTACCCCGTCTCTCTGTAAATAGGTTAGTTCGCCGTCTTGGCAATTACGCTTAATGACGTAGCATCACAGAAGAAGGAGAAAACACCGCCCTTCAGAAAAAAGTTTCCATTCTTTCTGCCTGTCTTCTCTGTAGTGATCGGTTGAGTTACCTCTGGATGCAGTGTACCTGCTGTTTTAAAGCCACGGAGAGAATGGGAGGTGGGGGAAAATGGCGAGGGAGCGAAGTGCGTGTGTGGGAGTGTGTGTGTGGGGGGGTGGGGGGGGGGGGGGGGGCAGAGAGGGAGACTGGAGGATGGGTAAGGGTGGTAGGTACACCTGTAACTGGACCACGTCATTGAGCATTTGATTGGTTGGGGTTCTCTTGTTGCCTGGTCTTGTTTGCTTGCTTGTTTATGGCGGCTTTTGTGGTGGTTATTGTTCACGAGTGCATAATGGGTTGGGAGATGTCAACACACAGGGGTGTTTTGTTGTTGTGCAGTGGTGGAGGACGGTTTCTAGGACTTGTCTTTCTGGGGTTGCCCCACCTTTTGGTCAGCCTGTTTGTCTACCTTTGTCTCCCTTTGTTCTTTTTTTTCTTTGTCCTCCTCCTTTGCTGCATGTTCCTTTTCTTGTTCTTGTTGTTCCTCTCCCTGTCCATCCTGTAGTTGGTTTTTTTTGTTTGTTTGTTTTTAAATCCCAACTCGATCTTGTTCTTTCTCTTCTCCATTTTGTCGTGGTCGTGGTCGTGGTCGTCGTTGTTTGTTGTTGTTGTTGTTGTTGTGTTGGGTTTTCTTCTTCCCCAGCCTCTTTTTCCTCCTTTCATTCTTTCTTCTTCTTTTTTTTTTTCTTTTCTTTTTTTTTTTTTAGAAAAGAACGCGAGAGAATGGCTCAATTCCCGCGTCGGTTTTAGGCTTGGAAGTGACGTCACTTTTTATGACGTTGCCTGTGCCGTCCAGCTCCTCGTCCTGCCAGAGAAACGTGTTCTTGAGGGTGGGGGTGGGGGTGGATGAAACTGGGGCATTAAAGGGGTGGCCTTGGGAGTCTTTGATTCGTCATCACTCTTTCTCTTCCTGCCCCTTCCTGTCTCTACCACCTTTTTCCTTCACCCCCCCTCCCCCCATTCCTATTGCCTCTAAGCCCTATTCCCCAGAGAAAAGCGGAACCTCTTTCAGTATAAATCACACCCCTATCACTTTTTGGAAATTCTGTGATAGGAAATTCCTTCATTTCTGTCACCATCTTTCACTTTACTTTTTCTCTCTTTTTTGTTGATATTTTTCTTTTCATTTAAAAAAAAAAAGTATTTCTTTCTTTTGCTGTCGTATGTCCACCCCCCACCCCCCGACTTTGTGGCTCATTGGCTTTTTTTGTTGTAGCGTGTCTTGTACCCTTTAGTTTTGTGTCGTTACAGTTAGCAAGATACAAGCTGCGCCATTGTGATCAGACCATTATATTGTTAAAAGGGTCAGATTGTTAAGAGAGAGAGAGAGAGAGAGAGAGAGAGAGAGAGAGAGAGAGAGAGAGAGAGAGAGAGAGAGAAGTTAACCAGAAAGTGCGGGTTCATAATGCTTCTCGCTGTCCCATTTAAAACACACAACAAAGAGCGAGAGGGAGAAAAATAAGTCAAAAAATTCCTGCATTAATGTCACCGGAATGCCGAGCACAGCGTGTCTGTGACTGGGTTCTTTCCCGTTCCACAACCTCTTTTTCACACATAAAACCCTGACAGAAGGCATGGCTCATTTCCTGTGCTTCCTTTTGTGGCCAGGAAGTGACGTCATTTTTGTGGTGTTAGCAGCGTCAGCGTCCGCCAGCTCCCCCTCCTCCCATGGCGTTGCACGGGGAAACATCTTGTGGAAGGCCTGGGGGGAGAAGAGACACTGGGCATGGAGGGGGTGGTGTTGGGAGTCGGTGGTTCGTCACCAGTCTCGGCTGCCAGCCCACACCTCTCTCACTTCCCCATTTCTCCTCTCCCCCCCCCCCCCCCCCCCCCCCGGGTCATCTCTTCCTCTTTTCTCTTCCGCCCTTTAACTTTACTGTCTTGTGGTGGAGCTGCCCCTCATTCAGAATAAGTTATAGACCTGACTTTTGGATATTCAGAGCTAAAAATGCACTCCATTTCAGTCACTTTCTTTAACTCTCCTGTTTTTTTTTTTAAAAATTTATTTATGTTTTTCTTGAATTTATTACATTTCCCTTCTTTTGATATCGTGTGTGTCCCTCCTAGTTTTTCATTGCCCACTTGCCTGTCTTCCGCATCATCCGTTTCCGCCTTGGGTTTCCTGTGGCTACAGTTCATACCATGCAAGCTGCACCTTTGTAATGTGGTAATTACTTTGCTAAATAGTATATGAGAGAGAGAGAGAGAGAGAGAGAGAGAGAGAGAGAGAGAGAGAGAGGGCGGAATAGCCCAGTTGGTAGACTCGTAATCCAAGGGTTGCAGGTTCGAATCTCCGCCGGGCTGTTTCTGTACAGGGGGATTTTTCCCTCGTATTCAGCATTGGTTTTGACTCCATTTCCCATACAGTCCTTCGACTGAGACTATAAACCGAGGTTCCGTGTGTGAACGCACGCATAACATCTTGCACACATGTAAAATCCCATCACCAGCTTTCGGAAGAGAAGGCCAGTTTGGCCGTTGGTATGGATGACCCCTTACACATAGCACACACCTTCCCCGAAGATGGAGTATGGCTGCCTTAATGGCGGGATAAAAAACGGCCATACACACAAAACTCCACTCCCTTTGTTGAGCAGATGGGATTAATACCTACCTGTTTATACAGGGAGTGTCCGCAGGAGTATCAGCCTGCGTACGCAGAAGAAGAAGAAGAAGAAGAAGAGAAGAGAAGAGAAGAGAAGAGAGAGAGAGAGAGAGAGAGAGAGAGAGAGAGAGAGAGAGAGAGAGAGAGAGAGAGAGAGAGAGCTAGCTAGCTCTGAACTCTGAACTCTGAACTTTTTGATTGTAAGGCCACCGACCTGCATACAATGGGTTCACGTTTGCTGAGAATGAAATAAAAATGAGTACAGGTCATTAACGAAAGGTAGTAGCTTGTTTTCAGAAACACACAAGCAAACAATTACAAGGGAAAATAACTCAAGGAAACAAACCAAGACAAACAAAAATATTTTCCCTTGCGTTTGAAACCAATCACAACACATATTCATACATCTAGTTTTCCGTTCATAAGTTCATGTCTAGTTTTCAGTGCATAAACGATATACATTGCCAAATTTCTAAGGATCATCATGTTTTCAGATTGCATCAAATAAGCTGAACGTTGAATCGCCATTTAGATAGGAATAGATTCTTGATAATAATATTTTTCTTGCAAACATGATTACTTTAGACATTCAAAAAAGAAATGGAATTCCATAGTCTGGGAACGAAGTACTGTTACAATGTATACTGTTGCTAGGTCTTCTAGTGTAGTGTGGATGGCACTGACATTGTCTTACTAATGTGTGTTACTGTTCCTGTTGGAACCAGTGGCTGCTAAATCAGATGGAAGGGGTGGTGTGTTCAACATGGCGGTTTTTTATTTGCTCCTTGATGGCGTCCAGCCGTAGAACTGCCGTTGACGAATGCGTTGTATGCTGTGTGTAGTAAACGTCTGTATGATTTCTTTTCCTTTCTGACAGATCTCTGCGAACTTAACGTTGACAAAGACCAAAAATGTGTTTCATGAACTACTTATATTTGAGTCCCCCAAACATAACATAATCCTCCGAAAACATTTTCTGTAAGAATTTCTGTAAAATCAAATTTTCTGTATGTTGGAAAGCTGTTGAAAATAAGAATCATTCGAACAAATTACGGTGACAAATGTTTTTTTTTTCTTCGTTTTTTTTTTTTTCTCTCCCTTCTTTTTCGTCAAAACTTACGGTGTATTAATACAGTAACTCACCTAGACGTAATACGTAGAGTTCCTTGGGGAAGATAGGGCTTTATTTAGCACAGTACACTACCTGCTTTTCTTATGGATACAATGGATACAAGGGACAGGGTTGAACACCTTTTTGTTACTTGAATAGCTTTATGTGCAAAGATTTAGGATTTCATTAAAAAAAAAATGTGTTTAGTGAAGATACAGTACATGTGTGACTTAAATGAAAAACACCCGCTTGTTATGATGCTGCAATGGCACCCATGAATGTAACACTATATTTCTATCTGATAAAACAT
>JADBJO010004932.1:47500-55000 GCA_016801955.1 Conus betulinus
GAGAGAGAGAGAGAGAGAGAGAGAGAGAGAGAGAGAGAGAGAGAGAGAAGCTAACCAGAAATAGCTCTTACATTTGCTACTCGCTGTCCTATTTCTTGTGCAAAATAAAGATACTACCAGCAAACAGCGAGAGAGGAGAGAAATAACCCCCCAAATTCTAACGTTGCTTTCACCGAATGCCGAGCACAGCGTGTCTGTGGCTGGGTTCTTTCCCCTTCCACCCCCTCTTTTTCACACACAAAAACCCTGACAGAAGGCATGGCTCATTTCCCCGTGTTTTCCATTTTTTTTAAACCGGGAAGTGACGTCATTTTTTTGTGGCGTCAGCCAGCTCCTCCTCCTCCTAAGGTGTTCCATGGGAAAAACTTCTTGTGGAAGGCATGGGGGAGGGAAAGACACACTGGGCATGGAGGGGGTGGTGTTGGGAGCCGTTGGTTCGATGCCTGCCCCCTGCCTGCCAGCCCCCCTCATCCTCTTCCCCATTCCCCGTCCCCACTTCTCCCCGCGTTTCTCCCTTCCACCGTTGATTCACATTTCCTGTAGAGAAACGGTGTCTCTTGCGATAAGAAATCATAGACCCGCCTTCTGGAAATTTAGAGATCGAAATGGCCTCGGCTTCTGTCACTCTGTTTGACTCTCCTGTTTTCCCGTTTTTTGTTCGTTTGTTTTATTTTGGTTTTGTTTTATTATCATTATTTCTTTTTTTTTTTACATTTACTTTATTTTGAGGTCATCTCCATCCTTCACAGTCTTTGTGACCTACCTGCCTGTCTCTGTTATGTCACCTGTTCCCCCTTTTGGTTTTTGTTTGATTACGGTACATACCATGCAAGCTTCACCGCTATGAAAGTGTGCGCATCGAGAGAAAGAATGGGGGGGGGCGGGGGAGGGGAGAGAGGAGAGGGGAGGGAGGGAGAGAGAGGAGAGAGAGGAGAGAGAGAGAGAAGAGAGATGAGAGCGAGAGAGACGGCCCGATGGAAGGAGTGACATACAGAGAACGAGGGGAGAGGGGGGGGCAATGGCACACAGGGGTATGAGAACAGAGAGAGGGAGAGAGGGGAGACAGGCGGAAGGAGAGATAGAGGTGTGACATATAGGGGGGGGAGAGATGGAGGGCAGGTAGGGGGAGATAGCGGAGACAGGACAGACAGGACAGAGACAGACAGACACAGAGAGACACACACAAAAACACACACACAGAGACAGCACAGGACAGAGAGAGCGAGAGGGACAGAGGAGACAGAGACGGGGAGCCGGGGGTGGAGAGAGAGAGGAGAGAGAAGAGAGGAGGTAGAGACGGAACATGACAGCCAGGGACAGACAGAGAAAAAGACAGAAAAACACATAGAATGTAAGAGAGAGAGATGAGAGAGAGAGAGATGGTCAATATGGAAGAGAAAGAGAGAGAGAGAGAGGGAGAGAGAGAGGGGGGGGCAGGGGGTGAGGGAGAATCGGCAGCCAGAAATAGCTAGTTCATTTGCTTCTTGCTATCCCCTTTCTCAAAAAAAAAAAAAAAAAAAAAAAGAAATCTTTCAGTGAAAGGCTGAAGACAAGAAACACTCCCAAGAACTCTCACGCTGCTTTTGCTGGAATGCTGAACACAGCGTGTGTCTGTGTGGGTTCTTTCCCTTTCCTCAGCCTTGTTTTTCCTATTTCGATGAAAAGCGACAAAAAAGCAAGGTTCATTTCCTGTAGATGCATTTTTGTCCAGGAAGTGACGTCATTTTTTTTTTGTTTTTGGTTGCGTTGGCAATATCAGCCAGTTCCTAGTTCACAGCGCTACTCACCATGGAAATGTGTGCCTGAAGACCTGGCGTAGAGAAAGACACTGGACATGGAAAGTGAGGGGCTGGGGGATGTGGGGGGGGGGGGGGGGGGGGCTTCGCAAGTCCCCCACCTCACCTCACTCCAACCTGTCCTAACCCTGATGGCTTCCCACTAGAGGAAACTCGAAGGGTTCTTTCAGTTTATAATTATACACATGTCACCCTTCAAATGTTCTAAGTAGAGAAATGTTTTCATTCTCTGTTACGCTCTTTAACGCTCACTTCGTTGCGTTTCTTTATCTCCCCTTTTTAAACATTCCTGTCTGTTTCTGTTTTATTCTGTTTTCGTGGTTCATTTGTCTGTACTTTGTTGTGGACAGCCTGTGACCAGCTGGTGTTCTCTCTCTTGCTATGGTATATTCAAAACTAGCGTATCAGTGTAGTCTCTGGACAGCGTGGCGTTACAGCGTGCACCATGTAAGCTACACAGATGTAGTTTATGGACAAGGTAGGGCTAGAGCGTACACCATGCTAGCTAAACTGGTATAGTCTGGAACGAAAGCAGTGTTACAATGTATACCATTGCTAGCTACACTGATATAGTCTGGGAACAAAGCAGCGTTACAATGTACACCATGCTAGCTACACTGATATAGTCTGGGAACGAAGCAGTGTTACAATGTATACCATTGCTAGCTACACTGGTAGCTACAGTCTGGGAACGAAGCAGTGTTACAATGTATACCATTGCTAGCTACACTGGTATAGTCTGGGAACGAGCAGTGTGTACAATGTATACCATGCTAGATACACTGGTATAGTCTGGGAACGAAGCAGTGTTACAATGTATACCATGCTAGCTACACTGGTGTATTCTGGGAACGAAGCAGTGTTACAATGTATACCATTGCTAGCTACACTGGTATAGTCTGGGAACGAAGCAGCTACACTCTGCTAGCTACACTGGTGTGGTCTGAATGGCACTGACATTGTATTATTGACTTAAGTTTTGTTTGTGTTCGAACCAATGGCTGCTAAAATCATGTGAAGAGGCTGGCGCCCCAACAACAGCTCAGTTTTATTTGCTTATTGACGGTGCTCAGCAGTAGAACTGTCATTGATGAAAACGTTGTATGTTGTGAGTAGTAGTAACGTCTATATGATTTCTTTCATTTTGTGACAGACGTTTGAGAACTTCGCTTTGACGAAGACCTAATAAGTTGTTTCATGAACTGTTTGCATTTGAGTCCCACGAACATAGAAAACCCCTTTTAAAATATATCCTTAAAGTATTTCTGTAGAATCAAATGTTAATATATCTTGTAAAGCAGCTGAAAGTAAAGAATCCTTCAAACAACGGTGATTAATGTTTTTTTCCCCTGAAAGCCTAGAAAGTAATTAATACAGTAACTCGAATAAAATCCTGTGACTTCCCTGGGGAAGATAGGTCAGTAATTAACACAGTACGCTGGCCACTTTACTATGGATGCAAGAGACACAGTTGAACATTTTTCACGTAAGTTGAATAGCTTTATACACAAAGATTTAGGGATTCCTTAAAAAGCAAGACGTGTTAAGTGAAGAATGCAGTAATATCTAACTTAAAAAAAATAAAACCTTGATAATGATGTTATATCGGCATCAGGAATGTAATATCAATGCAGTTATTTATTTTAACCACATGAAGCCCCTTAAGCAGCTTTGCAAATTTTATTTGCCTTCAATTTACTGAATGTTCACAGTGACTTTTTTTTGTTGGCAGAAAATCGCTTCTACTCGTAGAGAAAAATATCCTGTGTGTTGCCTCCACGCACACACATACACAGACACACAGTCACAGAGACACACACATAACCAGAATACATGCACGCGCGCGCGCACGAACTCACACATATGCAAGCGCACTCAAGCGCTGAAAATTGTGCCTGTGTGCTTGAACACAGGTACAAAGCACACATAGATATTAACATAGAGAAACATGACGCACTTGAACACATAACACAAACGTAGAGAGAAAAAGGCCTGCGCACTCACTTACACACACAGAGACACAGACACGCGCACACACACACACGCACACACACACGAACACACACACACACACACACACACACACACACACACACACACACACACACACACACACAAACACACACACACACACTCTCTCTCTCTCTGTCTTTTGTGTCTGTCCGTGTGTCTATCAGTGTTTTTGTCTATGTCTGTCTGTCTGTCTCTCCCTCTCTCTGGTTCAACCCCTTCCCTGCCCTCCCTCCCCCCCCCCCCCCCCCCCCCCCCCCCCCCCCCCACCCCCCCTCCCCTCTCTCTTTCTGAGACCTGACTGTAATCTAAATCCCTGACAATTTTTTTTCTGAGTTTTTTAAGTTCTCCACATTCCTTATCCCATCCCTTCTCCCCCCCCCCTTTCTCTCTCTCTCTCTCTCTCTCTCTCTCTCTCTCTCTCTCTCTCTCTCTCTCTCTCTCTCTGCTCTGTCCGCTTCTGTCCCCCCCCCCCCCCCGTCTCTCTCTGTAGATAGGTTAGTTCGTCGTCTTGGCAATTACGCTTAATGACGTAGCATCACAGAAGGAAAGAAGAAACACCGCCCTTCAGAAACAAGTTTTCCATTCTTTCTGCCTGTCTTCTCTGTAGTGATTGGTTGAGTTACCTCTGGATGCAGTGTACCTGCTGTAAGCCATGGAGAGAATGGGAGGTAGGGATTGTGGCGATGCGGGGGGTGGGGGTGGGGGTGGGGGGGGGGGGGGGGGCGAGTAGGGGGCAGGAGAGGAAGACTGGAGGATGGGTGAGGGTGGAAGGTACACCTGTAACTGGACCACGTCGTTGTTGCTTGTGGTGCGGTTGGCTTTGGCCTGCCTGTGTCATTGGTTGGGTTCTCTTGTTGCCAGGTCTTGTTTGTTGTTGTTTGTTTGTTTGTTTATGGTGGCTTTTGTGGTGGTTATTGTCCACGAGCCCATAGTGGGTTGGGGGATATAAACACACAGGGGTGCTTTGTTGTCATGCAAGGACGTTTTTCTAGGATTTGTATTTCCGGTGTTAGCCTCAGCTTTTGGTCAGCCTCTTTGTCTATCTTTGTATCCCCTTGTTCTTCTTTTTTGATTTATCGTCCTCCTTTGCTGCTTGTTCTTTATCTTCTTCTTGTTCTTCTCCCTGTCCTGCTTGAATTGGTCTTTTTTTTTAATCCTAATTTGTTCCTGTTCTGGCTCTTCTTGTTTTTGTCGTCGTCGTCGTCGTCGTCATCGTCGTTGTCATTCTTGTTATTGTTTTGAGTTTCCTTTTTCCACAGTCTCTTTTTTGTTTACCTTTTTCTTTTCTTTTTTTGTTAGAAAACAAAGTGAGAGCAAGACTCAATTCCTGTGCGTCTCTTTTAGGCTAGGAAGTGACGTCATATCTTGCGGTGTTGCTGTGCCAATTAGTTCCTAGTCCTGCCAGAGAAACGTGTTTTCAAGGGCGATGGGTGGGTGGGTGAAATCTGGGCGTGCAAGGAATGGCTTTTGGAGTCCCTGATTTGTCATCGCTCTTTGACTCTCTCTCCACCTTCTCCCTTCAACCCCTCCATTCCTATTGCCTCTGAATCCCATTCCCCATAGAGAAGTGGAATCTCTAAGTATAAATCACACCCCTATCATTTTTGGAAATTCTGTGATATGAAATTCCTTCATTTCTGTCATCATATATCACTCTGCATTTTTTTTTTTTTTTTTTCTTGTAGCCTTTTTTTTTTGTTTGTTTGTTTGTTTTTTTACATTTCCCTTCTTTTGCTGTCGTCTGCTTTGTTTTTGTCTTTTTGGCTCATTGGCTTGTTTTTTTGTTGTGGCGTATCTTGTACCCTTTGATTTTGAGTCGTTACAGTTAGTAACATGTAAACTGCGCGCGCTGTTATCAGACCATTTGATTGTCAGATGACTCAGATTGGAGAGAGAGAGAGAAGAGAGAGAGAGAGAGAGAGAGAGAGAGAGAGAGAGAGAGGAGAGAGAGAGAGAGAGAGAGAGAGTGTGAGAGACAGAGTGAATGAGATAAAAGGGAGACTGGCATGAGATAAGAAAGAGAGAGACTGGAGAGAGAGAGAGAGAGAGAGAGAGAGGAGAGAGAGAGAGAGAGAGGAGAGAGTGATATAAATAGACAACGAGGGATAGGATAGTGATATAAAATAGACAGAGAGAGTGAGCATCACAGAGAGAGAGAGAGAGAGAGAGAGACAGAGACAGAGAGGAGAGAGAGAGAGAGAGAGAGAGGGTTAACCAGGAATAGTTGGTCCTTTAGCTTCTTGCTGTCCCATTTCTTGTGCAAAATAAAAGACACATTTCCAGCAAACAGCGAAAGAGAAAAAAAAAATGAGTCCAAGAATTCCTGCATTTGCTTTCACAGGAATGCCGAGCACAGCGTGTCTGTAGGTGGGTTCTTTTTCCTTCCACAACCTCTTTTTCACACATAAAACCCCTGACAGAAGGCATGGCTCATTACCCGTGCTTCCTTTTTTGTGGCCAGGAAGTGACGTCATTTTTGTGGTGTTAGCAGCGTCAGAGTCCGCCAGCTCCCCCTCCTCCCATGGCGTTGCACGGGAAACATCTTGTGGAAGGCCTGGGGGGAGAGAGAGACTGGGAATGGAGGGGGGTGGTGTTGGGAGTCGATGGTTCGTCGCCTGTCCCTACTATTCGCCCGCTCCCTCTCTTCCCCATCTGCCAACCCCAACCCTCCCCCTGTTCTTCCTTCCACCTTTAAAACTGACTTTCCTATATACAGTGAGACTGTGCCCCTCGCGGTATAAATGATAAACCTGCTGGATATTTTAGAGGTAGCAATGTCTTCAGTTTCTCTCACTCTGTCTGACTTTCCTGTTGTCTTTTTTTTTTTTTTTTTGCTTGTTTGTTTGTTGTCGTTTGTTTATTTTTTTGTTGTTGCATTTACTTTCTTTTGATGACGTCCCTATCCTTTCACAGTCTTTGTGACCCACTTGCCTGTCTTTGTTACATCACCTGTTTCCCCTTTTGGTTTTGTTCGATTACAGACCATACCATGCAATCTGTACCATTATGAAAGAGTATGAATCAAGAGAAAGATAAGCAGAGAGAGAGAGAGAGAGAGAGAGAGAGAGAGAGAGAGAGAGAGATAGAGATGTGAATAAGGAACAGAAGTAGTGTTACAATGTACACCATTGTTAGCTTGCGCTGATGTAGTCTGGATGGCACTGACAATGCATTATTGATGTAAGGTACAGTTTGTGTCGGAACTGATGGCTGCTAAATCAGGTGGAAGGGCTGGTGCACTCAATCCGGCTGTCTCATGTGTTCACTGACGATGTCCAGCAGTTGAACCGCTCGTACATGAACACATTGTGTGTTTCTACATAGTCAAACGTGTGCATGGTTTCTTTCCTTCTGTGGCAGGTCTCTGTGAACTTGGCTCTGACAAAGGCCTAACTGGACGTTTTACATTTGACTCCCGCAAACAAAAAACTTTCCAAAATAATTTCAGAAATCATTTCTGTAGAAAGGTGTTAATGTAAATTGGAACGTGGTTGAAAATAATAAATGATCCAAACAATAGTGCTGATTTTTTTTTTCTAAAAGCCTAAGGTGTAATGAACACAGTAACTCGAATCCTTTGAGAGGTCTGTGGAGAAGATAGGGCTCTGGTTGACACAGTATACTGCCTGCTTCACTATGAATACAAGGTATGGGGTTGAGCACTTTTTCGTTTATTAAAGTGCTTTATCAC
>JADBJO010004932.1:75000-80000 GCA_016801955.1 Conus betulinus
GGGGTGGTTCCTTTCTTTCTTTCTTTCTTTCTTTCTTTCTTCTTAGTAAGCTCTGCATTTTCATAGAAGCATCTTTCTTTAAAGAAAACGATGAACCCTCTACCCCCCCCCCCCCCCCCCCCCCTCCCCGCCGTCACTAAAAAGTGAATTGAAATTGATTTCTGCTGAGGAACACTAACGATGAAGATGATAATAGTAATGTAAAGAACAACAACAATCATAGCGATGATAACAGTGCTAATGAGGAAGATAATGACGGGGGGATGGTGGTGATGATGAAGGAGATGACGATTATGATGATGATGAAGAAGATGATGATGGGCTATGATGATGATCATGATGATCATGATCATGATGATGGCTATGATGACGGTAATATTGATATGTCCGGATTTAAATGTTTAAAACGTGTTTTGTTTTTTTACTTACAGTAATTATACTTTGGAATCTATAGCCTCGGCACATGTGCACATGATGATAACATTTAGTTTGCATATAATAATAACATTGAATATGCACATGAAAAGTCACTAGAATAAGCAACTGCAGCATCAGCAATAAGAACCATAACAATAAGACGTATGATAAGGATAACAACAACAACAAAATATCATTATGATAATCATGATCATCATCAACAATAATGATAATAATAATGATAATATTGATAATGATGATGATGATGATGATGATGATAATTATACTAATTACAATTATATTAATTTCTATCATACCTTCCAAAGAAAACAATTATGGTGAATGTGCATCACATCAATGTTATAGAAATTAATTTTGAACAAAAAAAAAAAACAAAACAAACAAAAAAACAACAACAACAAAAAAAAAAACGGTTGCAAATGACATAGAACTGAATACAAATGAAGTTCACCATCTACAATCCCCAGTTCTCTGTAAGCAACGAAAAACTCGACGTTAGGGGATAAGATTAACGTTCAAATATCAAGAGTACAATTGCATCCAACGACAACACACACACACACACACACACACACACACACACACACACACACACACACACACACACACACACACACACACACACACATATTTTCATCGTGCTTGCATTGTGTTTCAGACTTGTGATTTCTGAGCCTGGTTGTTGGAAACATCTGTCTTTGGAACTGGAGAGAGAGAGAGAGAGAGAGAGAGAGAGAGAGAGAGAGAGAGAGAGAGAGAGAGAGAGAGAGAGAGAGAGAGAGAGAGGACAGAGGTGGACGAGGAAAGAGGAGGAGGACAAAGAGGAGGAGGAGGAAGATCGTCACACTCTGCTCGTTCCATCAGCGGTTTTTGTTTTGTTTTGCTTTGTTTTCTTTGTTTTGCTTTGTTTTGTTTTGCTTTGTTTCGTTTTGCTTTTTTGCTGGTGGTTGTTGATGTCAAAGAACGGTAAGACGATCCTGCCATCACACTGTTCTCCATGTTAAGAGAAAACATTTCAGACCTCGTTTTTAACCGTTGGTTGTTGTTGTTGTTGTTGTTGTTGTTTATATTTTAATTCTCTCACAAGGGAAATAATTGTTGTGATGGCGAAAAACGTTTTGTCCAAGCGTGCTGGGTGAGCCGGAGGCGGGAGAGGGCTAGTGGGGCTGATCGAAGAGAGGATGAAGGGACTGGGGGGGGGGGGGGGGGGGGGGGAGGGTCGACCAGAGTTGGACGGGAGGGAGGAAGGGGAGGCGAGAATGGAAGGGTGAAGGTGACCTTTTGGTGTTTGAACCACCACATCCGTCCAGCGACAATCCCCGTGAACTCCCCGATACCGACGACCGCGACACGAATTCACGAAAGGCACAGACGTTGGGGAGAAAATCCAAACCGAGGTCCCCCACAGGAACAGGGCATAAATGGCCACAGAATGTGACACTTTTCTTCATGCTGATCGAGGAGGAGGAGGAGGAGGAGGAGGAGGAGGAGGAGGACGATGAAGATGATGCTATGGGTTTCCATCCTGGCCAGCGACAGGGCTGTACTCTACGCTTACTTTCATGATATGTCCCAGCATCAGCCAGGCCAGAGAGATACAACACTTGCAGTGTTGGTCAGGAAATGTAAACAACGCTCTCAGGGTCGCATCCATGAAGCGGATAAAACTCGATGGTATGGCTCAGTACTTCCCATTCGAACCTATCGGAAACTCAACTCGGGGCGAGAACCGGTTGGGGATGAAAAATCTCCATCTCCAAGGGGCTCAGCCCTCTTCACGCAGACTGCAAAGGTTGCTTCCGTAAACAATAAAGGACAAAGAAGGGAGTGCGGTGAGGGGGTGTGGCTGGTGACTTCTGCACCATTGAGAGGCGTGAGAGGAGGTTCTCTGGTTGGATACTATAAGGCCTTTTGGGAAGAACCGAGTTGTTCGTGTACCATGCCACCCACCTGTGTCAGAGGTCATCCTACAGGGACATATGTTCCTAAGAGGCAGGAAGCAGTCACCAGAGACTGCAGTTCCGCCAAAGAGCCCCAGGGACTAAGAGTTCCCCGACAGACTCAGCCCTGCTAGGTGTGGTGGACGATGTGGTTGAGTTGCACTGTGGCTCTGCACAGTGAAGTCAGACATGAAGGTGCACTGGTTTGAGGGCTGGCATTGAGGATACCTGAGCGAGGTTGTTTCAGGTAGTCCCGTTGTTGAGGGGAGTGTGTGGAGTGGGAGGCAGAGAACGGAACAGGAGACACTGACATAAGGTCAGTGATTCAAGACTGATCAGTCCACCTCGGAGCAATGAGAACGAGGGGCAGATGCCACTGGAAAAGAACCAGGGTTCTACCGCTTCTTTCCACGGGGGCAGGTGAGGGGGTGGTGGGGGTGGGGGGTGGGGTCTGCACTCAGGATCCATGTGTACCAAAGATGTGGGCGAGTCCCAATGACGCCTGCCTCTGTGGATGGAGGCGGAGAGGTGGTCCTTGTGGCTCCACTCACACTGACCCGGGGAGGAGTGAGATCCGATGAGGTGCCCCGTGCCTGGTCCCAGCGCCTGTTGAGCTCCCGACAGAAGACGGGCTCACTGTCAGTCAACCAAGTGTGGGTAAGCTAGGTGCCACACCCATCACGTGGCTGCAGGAGAGTGGCATGACACCCATACGTCGGAGTTGGGGGGCAACACAGCCACTCATCCTATTCCAGAAAACCTGGCGAGGGAGTGCTAGGAGCATACCTCCGTGGGGGGTTGGGGGGTGGGGTGAGGGTGGGGTTCCGTGGCACCGGAAGACAATGGGAGAGCTCACGGGGTAGTCATGTCCCGCCAGCACCGTGGGGTGTGCTTAAGCGCCGACAGGGACCGACCTCATGGCTCCAGACAGCAGCAGGACTGAAAATGCCGTGATGTTTCCGGGATGAATGACAACGTGAAAAAAAAAAAATGTTTGGCCCGCAAAGGGGGCTTGGCTGGGAACCAGGAATGGTCATACCCCACCCATCGCGGGACTGTAGAGGTGAGCAGGGTATGGGTACCCCTCACCAGCGAACGCCCCTGGCCATGAAGATTCGAGAAAGACCCCCCCCCCCCCCCCCTCCCCCCCCCCCATCCCCTCCCCTGCGACACACACACACACACACACACACACACACACACACACACACACACACACACACGCATGCACACACATTCACACACACATGCACACACACGCGCGCGCGCGCGCTCACGTGCCCGCCCCCACACACACACACACACACACACACACACACACACACACACACACACACACACACACACTCACACACACACACACACACACACACACACACACACACACACACACACACACACACACACACACACACACACACACACACGCTCCTCCTGCAAGAAACCCCTTTTCCTCGAGGGCACGGAATAGCAGACGTTTATAGGAAGGGTGGAGTAGGGGATAGTGAGAAAGCGTATAATACTACCCCCCCCCCCCCCCTCCCCACGCTACACCTACATCAACGTTGTTTTCCCCTCAAGAAAGAGGGTGAAACGTCCTCGTCCGGGTACACTGAATGACGGCGGTTGAAAATCGTCACAGACGTGGGTGGACGAACCGACATGAGGAGATGGTCGACTTTCGCACACCGTAGAGTCAGGCACCAACTGATCCTATGCTGTGACTGGTCGCTGTGTCAAAACCACACGGGGCATTCCCAACAGGAAAATAGGAAGGGGGGGGGGGGGGGGGGGGGGGGGGGGAGCGCTTAGACGCACGTGCCCGGGTAAGCGTGCCTGTCTCCGACAGGGAGAGAGAGAGAGAGAGAGAGAGAGAGAGAGAGAGAGAGGGGAGGGGAAGGGGGAGGGGGCTGAGGGAAGGTGGGGGAGGGGAGGTAGTGACTATGCTCGAGGAGACGAACTCCCAGCAGCGGAGCTTGATCACCTCCTATGATGTATAAATTGTCCAGGGAACCATTGAAGGCCTCAACCACCCCCCCTCCCCCTCCACCCCCCCACCCCTCTCTCTCTCTCACTCATACTCGTGTGCACCAGCGGTTTCGGGGAGTCCCACCGACACCCGCACCCAGGGGATGGGTGGTAGGGGGGGGGGGGGGTCCCTGTAGCTCCATGCATATAGACCCGTGGAAAGAATCGGTGTAGTAGATGCCTCTATATCGGACCTCTCCATGTCCGATGCAAATCCCATCCTGTCCTGTTCTATCCTAACCTATCCCATCCTATCCTATCCTAGGCTATCCTATCTTATCCTGTCCTCTCCTACCCTAACCTGTCTTATCCTATCTTTTCATAACCGGTCTTACCCCATCCTATCCTAACCGGTCCTATCCTATCCTATCCTAACCTGTCATGTCCCATCCTATCCTAACCTGCCCTATCCTATCCTATCCTAACCTGTCCTATCCTATCCTAACCTATCCTATCCTATCCTAACCTGTCCTATCCTATCCTAACCTATCCTAATCCTAACCTGTCCTATCCTATCCTAACATGTCTTATCCTATCTTTTCATAACCTGTCCTATCCTATCCTACCCTGTCCTATCCTATCCTAACCTGTCCT
>JADBJO010004932.1:102500-107500 GCA_016801955.1 Conus betulinus
ATAAAATGCCCCAAAGGATATAAACTGGCCAAGGCCAAACTATACCCTGGATATAAAATATGAATTGGCCAAGGCCAAACTTTATCCCGATTATAAGGAAGTCTGGGCTAGTTTATATCCGGAGTACATAAACTCTCTAGGCCCTAGGCCAGTCTGCACGGGTACTTAATCTGGTCTAGGCCACTTTGTCAGTCAGTCAAACCCCTGACCGCTGGGGTCGTTGGGGGGGGACGTGATGAGGCAGCCGCCGTTTCTCTCCAGGCTCTTCTGTTGGTGGCTGTCTTGAGGAGATCTGGCATGGTTGTACGGGGGCCTGTTCTGGCCGGGGTCGAGTCTGGCCTGCTGCACTCGGTATCGGCAACTTCGTGGGGACTGTCGGTGGACGGGATGTGATGGCGTCCTCCTGAGGAAGAGCTCACACACGCCGGCTCGCGTGACTAAGCAATTATGTCGTCAAGAGGGGGGCTTAGTGGGTGGTGTCCTGCGTATGTTAGATCACATCAAGCACCACACTGGACATCACCAAAGTGACTCGGCAGCAGTGCAGCGTCTCCTCCGGTGGGTTGCCTCATGACGACTCGACATTGACTGCTCCCTGTGGATTGCCGGTGCCGGGACTTGTGGCTGGACGAGTCGGGCTGTGGCTGTGGCTGTGGACGAGAGGTCGGAATGAGCAGCGAAGGCGCAATTCCACTGAGGTGGCACAGAACATAGGGCATTGGACAGGCAACAACAACAACAACAGCAACAACAACAACAACAACAACAACAACAAAACCCACAATGAATACTAGAGAAACACCCTGGGGAGCGCAGAGTTCTCACAAGGGGAACGGATCCCAAATCCGGTCCTAATCCGGATCGACATCAAAATGTATGTCCACCCCCTCCACCCCAGCCCTCCCTTTTCTCTTGCAAACCCACTGTCACCACAGCCTCCCCCCCCCCCCCCCACCTTTTCCCCCCCCCCCCCCCCCCCCCCCCCCCCCCCCCCCCCCCCCCCCCCTTCACTCTCCCCCCCCCCCCCTTGCGCCCAAAAAAAAGGTGTGACATGGGAGAGAAACATTTTTTTTTAACTTCTGTGGGGGAAGTCAGTTTTAGTAGTAAAATCTGCATTAGTTTTCCCACCATGGGAAGGAATAGTGAGTACGGATTGAGACTTACTCCCTAAGTATTTTTCTTCATAATTCAGTTCATGGGTAAAACCTACATTATTTCTCTGGCAGGGGAGGAAATAGTAAGAACGTATCGAAGGAATTATTCCCACGTTTTTTTTAAATAATGAAATATTAAAAATTCGAAAGATGCATGTCTGTTCAACACAAGAAAGCTTTAATATTTCATGGAAAAAATATGACTTCATAGATAATTATCATGGCAAACAGTGACTTTACAGTGTTCGTGTTCAGTGCAAAATTTGTCATCATTTTGCTCAACGGACACTGGATCCGCCATTTGATTCTGATCCGCAAAACCGATCCACTCCAAAATTTAAACAGTTGGTCCTTGCGCCCATGCCCGTCTCTTTCCATCGCGTTTTCGGTTGAGTAGATCTGAGCGGTCTGGCTGACAGACAGACAGTTTAAATAAAGAAGTGGATCCGGGTGATAAAGGACTTTGGCGAACGTGACAATTCAAAACCAAAAAAAGTCTTTTAGCTATCTCAGAGAAACCATTTTCTTCAATCTCAACGCCAGAAAAGGTTCTTCATGTTCGCGAACAGTCATTAACAGATTTTGTGTCAACGTTCTGAGATAGTGCCAGCGCTAACGTATTGCCACCGCTTGGTTGTAGCTATCTTATTGCCACCGCTTGGTTGCAGCTATCTTATTGCCACCACTTGGTTGTAGCTAGCTTATTGCACCGCTTGGTTGTAGCGTTTTGCTACTGCTTGGTTGTAGCTATCATATTGTCACCGCATGGTTGTAGCGTATTGCCACCGCTTGGTTGCAGCTATGGTGTTGCCACCGCTTGGTTGTAGCCATCGTATTTGCCACCGCTTGGTTGTAGCTATGGTATTGCCACCGCTTGGTTGTAGCCATCGTATTGCCACCGCTTGGTTGTAGCCATCGTATTGCCACCGCTTGGTTGTAGCTATGGTATTGCCACCGCTTGGTTGTAGCCATCGTATTGCCACCGCTTGGTTGTAGCTATGGTATTGCCACCACATGATTGTAGAGTATTGCTACCGCTTGGTTGTAGCTGTCGTATTGCCACCGCTTGGTTGTAGCTATGGTATTGCCACCCACATGGTTGTAGCGTATTGCCACTGCTTGGTTGTAGCTGTCGTATTGCCACTGCTTGGTTGTAGCGTATTGCCACTGCTTGGTTGTAGCTAGCGTATTGCCACCGTTTGTTGTAGCTGTTGTATTGCCACCACTTGGTTGTAGCTGTCGTATTGCCACTGCTTGGTTGTAGCTATCGTATTGCCACCGTATTTTGGTTGTAGCTGTTGTATTGCCACTGCTTGGTTGTAGCTGTGTCGTATTGCCACTGCTTGGTTGTAGCGTATTGCCACTGCTTGGTTGTAGCGTATTGCCACCGTTTGGTTGTAGCTGTTGTATTGCCACCGCTTGGTTGCAGTTATCGTATTGCCACCGCTTGATTGTAGCTATCGTATTGCCACCGCTTGATTGTGTAGCTATCGTATTTCCACCGCTTGATTGTAGCTATCGTATTGCCACCTTGGCTTGGTTGTAGCTATCGTATTGCCACTGCTTGGTTGTAGCTATCGTATTGCCACCGCTTGTTTGCAGTTATCGTATTGCCACCGCTTGATTGTAGCTACCGTATTGCCACAGCTTGATTGTAGCTATCGTATTGCCACCGCTTGGTTGTAGCTATCGTATTGCTACCGCTTGATTGTAGCTATCGTATTGCCACCGCTTGAATGTAGCTATCGTATTGCCACCGCTTGGTTGTAACTATCGTATTACCACCGCTTGATTGTAGCTATCGTATTGCCACCGCTTGATTGTAGCTATCGTATTGCCACCGCTTGGTTGTAGCTATCGTCTTGCCACCGCTTGCTTGTAGTTATTATGATTGCCACCGCTTGGTTGTATCGTATTGCCACCGCTTGGTTGTAGCTGTCGTATCGCCACCGCTTGGTTGTAGCTGTCGTATCGCCACTGCTTGGTTGTATCGTATTGCCACCGCTTGGTTGTAGCTATCGTATTGCCACCGCTTGGTTGTAGCTATCATATTGCCACTGCTTGGTTGTAGCTGTCGTATTGCCACCGCTTGGTTGTAGCTATCGTATTGCCACCGCTTGGTTGTAGCTATCGTATTGCCACCGCTTGGTTGTAGCTGTCGTATTGCCACCGCTTGGTTGTAGCTATAGTATTGCCACCGCTTGGTTGTAGCTATCGTGTTGCCACCGCTTGGTTGTAGCTGTCGTATTGCCACCGCTTGGTTGTAGCTGTCGTATTGCCACCGCTTGGTTGTAGCTGTCGTATTGCCACCGCTTGGTTGTAGCTATCGTATTGCCACCGCTTGGATGTAGCTATCGTAATGCCATCGCTTGGTTGTAGCTATCGTATTGCCACCGCTTGGTTGTAGCTATCGTGTTGCCACCGCTTGATTGTTGTATCGTATTGCCACCACTTGGTTGTAGCTATCGTCGTTCCTTTGAACTACTCCTGCTCATGTCTAGTTTATTGCAGTGACCTTAAAACTCTGAATGTCTGACCCACTGAAACTCGGGGTTAAGGCACAATAACACGGATGTCACGGATGTCTGTCTGTCTATCTATCTATCTATCTATCTGTCTATCTGTCTATCTGTCTATCTATCTATCTATATCTATCTGTCTGTCTCTTTCTCTCTCTCTCTATTTTTCTATCTACATGGTTATCTATCTATCTATCTATCCATCTATTATCTATCTATCTATCTATCTATCTACTGTCTATCTGCCTATCTTGTTATCTAATTATCTATCTATCTATCTGTCTGTCTATCTATCTATCTATATATCTACATCTATTATCTATCTATCTATCTATCTATCTATGTGGTTCCGAATCAGACTTTGGCACATGCCTGTCCCAACTCAGGAACATCCATACGTTTGTAGAATGGTCGATTACAAATGGCCTGCAGTTCACACACAATGGTGCACGACCACAGCATCGTACATCAGTTTGGGGCTCACTTTCTGAGCGAAACCTGTCGGCAAGGCCAAGTTCTACAACCAGGCATAGAAGTGACGGTATAATTGGCGTCAGACAAGGGCTATGCTCTGATGCAGTTTTTGATTTGATGATCTTGCAAAGGCAAAGATCTATTTCTACCGATGAAAGGCTTCAGAACCTTCACACCCGTTTGGACAAGCCTCTCTCTCCCTCGTTTGAAGAACAGACGCCTTAGATGAAGGTGTATAGAGATCTACGATTAATGGAATTAATTTGCAGCTTCGTCAGGTTTGGTTTTTTTCTGTAGTTCTCTTGTGGTTTGATTTGGCTGTGTGGAAATAAAGTGAATCCATGAAAATATTTCGGTCTCATCTTTTTGCGATGATTGCAGCATGGTAAAGGAACTGTGAGCACGAATTGATGTTCAGAAAGATCACATGACAGAGCTCTGCTTTGAACTTTTTGTTTCGCTGTGATTATTGATTAGCTTTTGCTTGCATTTGGGGCGGTGGGATTATGTGAACTGTGTGTGTGTGTGTGTGTGTGTGTGTGTGTGTGTGTGTGTGTGTGTGTGTGTGTGTGTGTGTGTGTGTGTGTGTGTGTGTGTGTGTGTGTGTGTGTGTGTGTGTGATATTTTTTTGTTGCGCTCTATGTTGGTGAAGCATGTAACATACGTTTCTTTGTATGCTTTCCCATATCTTTTCATAAAAGTGTGTGCTTAAATGGTTTATAAGTATACGAGTGTGTGTGTCTTTACATCTCCTGAGTAGTGTGTAAAAAGATGTTCAGTAAAATAGAAATAAGGTCAGGAAGGGTACCACATAATACTAGGAGGACGTTGCTTTTCGGTAAATGTAAGTGTG
>JADBJO010004932.1:112500-119872 GCA_016801955.1 Conus betulinus
GAGTCGCTCGCGGAAGCGCGAGGACCCCGCCCAGGTCGGAGAGTCGGGCGGGTCATGTCGGACTTTTCCTTTTAAAACACGTGATGCAGAACAGGGGCTGTGCTGCTGGCTAGCTGTGCCATCCCTCCTCGTCCTTCTTCTCCTGGTCCCGTTTCTTCACCTTCTCCCCTCTCTTTCTTCTTCTGGTCCTCCTTCACCTTCTTCTACTTTCCCTTCTTTTTCCACCTCTTCTTCTTTTTTCTTCATCATCTTCTTCTGTTTCTTGTTGTTCTTGTTCTTGTTCTTCTTCTTCTTCTTCTTCTTCTTCTTCTTCTTCTTCTTCTTCCTCCTACTCCATTTTGTTCTTCTTCATCTTCTTCAACTTGTTTTCCTCTTTCCCCTACTCCTCTCCTCCTCTTCTCCTCCTCCCCTTCCCCCGCCTTCCTTCTTCTTCCTCCTCTTTTTTTTTCCTTCTGCCTCTCCTTCTCGTTCTCTTCTCCTCCTCCTCCTCCTCCTCATCTCTTCCCCCTCCTCCTCCTCCCTCCTCCATCTCCTCCTCCTCCTCCTCCTCCTCCTCCTCCTCCTCCTTCTTCTTCTGATGTTAGACCTCAGAGGTTCGCTGAGGCATGGCGTATGTGACTGTATTGAATGCCGCCGCCCACATTGCATGACGTCAGTCTGAATACTACCCAAGTGCGTGTACATGTGTGTGTGTGTGTGTGTGTGTGTGTGTGTGTGTGTGTGTGTGTGTGTGTGTGTATGTGCATATGTATGTGTGCGTGTGGGAATGCGGGTGCGTTTTTTTTGTATGTATGTGTTTGTGTGGGGTGCGTGGGCGCGCGCGCACGCACGCATGCTAGTAGCAAACGGAAGTCTTCATTATCGCAAAGGCTTGACTGGGATTTAAAGTGCGTGTAATTTCGTGTATGTTTGATTTGATTTCTTTTTACACGTGGATGTTCATACTCAAAAGCTAGGTTTAACGTCCCTGACTAATGAGTGCGAAGGAGGGGATGGGGTGGGGGTGGGGGATAAGGGGTTCCTTTCTGGAATCGCGCGTATAGATTACGGAAAGGATACCGCTTCTAGCCTGGCTGTTGTTTCGGGCGGGGAACGAACCCAGAAGCCTTGGATCAAGAGGAAATGGTTGATCCCACTCGGCCACCTCGGCTCCCTGGACTGTTTCAAAGTGAGGTGACTGCAAGCGGAAACTGAAACACATTTTTTTTTTTAGAAAAGGACCTTGAAATAACTCCCGCCGGTTAACATGGACACACGAATCACAAAGACAAAAACACGACGCGTTTCGACCTCTTAGATCTTCTGCAGGCAAGAAAGAAAAAAAACAAGCACTCAGGACAAACGAAAATGGAGAACGAGCAGTCACTGGTCTTGTCACATTCGGCGCAAGATGGAAGAAGACCTGACAGTCGTGGTTTGTCCTGTAGTTCATCTGTTCTTGTTAACTGGCGCAGTTACTTCAAACACCTTTTAGAATTTGTCCCTAGACTTAGTCAACAGTTGTCCTCTTTCCTCAAGGATCTAATCATCAGTTTGACAGGGACATTGGAGTGTGTCAGTGGAGAAAGGTAGGACGGGTGGGGGGGAGAGAGGGGGGGGGGGGGGCAGCTGGTGGTGATGGGGAGGGAGGGATAAGGGTTGAAAGGTGGGGGGGGGGGGGGGGGGGGGGGGGGCATGGTTTTAACGATTGTGAGGCTGTACGTGGAAGTGTCAATGTAGCACGTGATTTAGGATTAGCATTAGCATTAGGGATCGTGTGTGTGTGTGTGTGTGTGTGTGTGTGTGTGTGTGTGTGTGTGTGCGCGCGCGCGCGCGTTTGTGCATGTGTGCATGAGCAGGCGCGCGCGCGTGTATATAACTATATATCAATCAATCAATCTGTCTTTCTGTCTATCTAATTTTGTGTGTGTATGTGTGTGTGTGTAGGGGGGGGGGGGTGCGTGCGTGCGTGCGTGCGTGCGTGCGTGCGTGTGTGTGTGTGTGTGTGTGTGTGTGTGTGTGTGTGTGTGTGTGTGGTGTGTAGGCGAGCGCGCGCGCGCGCGTGTGTGTGTGTGTGCGTGCGCGCTGTCAGTAACTGTCTGCTTGTGCGATAGTGTTTGTTGTATTTTCGACATGTATGAACTTTGCGACTATGGAAGATACATGTATGAGCGAGTACATTTAAAAATGAATGCTTTATTATTTGTTCGGTATGCATACAATTTGCCTCATGGATAAAAAAAAAAAAATAAAAAAAAAAACGCATTGCACAAAGGCTTGTTGTTTATGGCTGAATCACCCATGGAGGTGCTATTAGGAATGACTAGTCATCAAACGTGCCTTTTATAGTTCTTAAAACTTTTTCCTTCAAATCCATTTCAACTTGTTGTTTCTTGCTGTGATATTTGCTCAGAAATGTTATGAGTGTTTTTTTTTTAAAGAATAAATATTGCAACCGAAATTTGTTTTTTGAATGAATGATATAATAAACAATACAGAGATATATACATTAACGCATACAAGAAAAAAAAATGAATAAAGGGAACAACAAAACAAATGATCCAAATGAATAAATTGATAGATAAGTAAATAAACAAACAACCACCAAAAACAAATAAATAGATGCGTAAATAAATAAAGAGATAAGTAAACAAGCAAATAAATTTATAAATAAATACACAAATAAATAAAATAGATGAACAAAATAAATAAAACCGTTGCGTGTGTGGCTGACATAAAGAGATGTAAACGAAAATGGATACGATTAGAATGAAAAACCAAACATAATATTTTTTCCAACGATATATATATATATATATATATATATATATATATATATATATATATATATATATATATATATATATATATATATATATATATAAAAGAAGTATTACATCCGGTTTCTCCTTTCTTTCTTTGTTTTTTTCTTGTTTGTTTGTTTGTTATTGTTGTCGTTAGTTTAAATCTTGATTCCGTGAAAATAAAAGCGGAGTTCGTTGCCAAAATAAATCTCAATACACCGACCTCATTTGACATGCAAGATTCTGGAAGGAAGAGGGTACTAGATGTGGGTAAGGTGGGGGTTGGGAAGGGGGGGGGGGAGCGGGCAGAGTGAGGAGGTTGGGGGAGGTGGTGGAGAGGTTGAAGGAGGGGAGCTGAGAGCACGGAGGTTATTGATTGCAGATTTGAAATGAATGCACGCAACGGTATTTTCTCGTTGATTGGCTCGGAACTGTAGGTGTCCAGCGAGTTACCTGCAGCAGCTACCGAGCTGGCGCTGCGCCGTGGTGGGCACCCACAGGAGATCGTCCGTCGTCTGGCATCACTTGTGAGGCGCGGAGGATGCTTTGCATGGACTACAGAGGATAGGAAGGATACAGTCTAGTCTTCTGGTGCATTGCAGACATCGTGCTTTCTGTTCTTTCTGTCTTTTTTGTTTGTCTGTCTGCCTGCCTGTCTGTCTGTCTGTCTTTCTGTCTGTCTGTCTGTCTTTGTTTCTTTCTGTGTGTCTTTCTTTGTTTTTTCTTGTCTGTCTGTCTGTCTTTTCTTTCTGCCTGCCTGTCTGTCAGTCAGTCAGTCTGTCTGTCTGTCTTTGTTCGTTTGTTTCTTTCTTTCTGGCTTTCTTTCTTTTTCTTCTTTCTTTTCTTTTTCTGTCTGTCTTTCTTTCTTCTTTCTGTCTTTCTGTATTTCTTTCTTTCTTTCTTTTAAAAAATCATTTCTCATTCTTACACTGGATCCATGCTCAGTATGCGTACTGTAACATACGCACTTGGTGACGAAGGTGACAATAAAAAAAAAAAAAACCCAGCCGCTTCGCATGAACTGCTTGGCGATTCAGGCCAGGGGGGAGATGTGCACGTGGGGAGGCCCACGCAGGCATGCATGCACCGTCACGTAGAGAGAAGCCAGAGACTTGGGGGGGAGGTGTATCCCGCAGAAGACGGACTCTGGCATGGTGTGGCGACAAACCTCTGGCACAAACGAGCATGTTGGGTACCTGACCCTCTCTATCTCGGTCAGTGAGATCCAAAGTGAGACACTGAAAACGAGAAACAACAACAACAATCAAAAAAAAAAAAAAAAAAAAAAAAAAAAACTCCCCCCCGAAATTTGGAAACTACCCAACATACATCCAAGAAATCCCACCTCAGGTATTACATCAGCGTTAAGCAGTTTGGGGGAACCATTCAAAAAAAAGACACGCACGCACACGCACGCACGCACGCACGCACGCACGCGCGCGCACGCACGCACACACACACACACACACACACACACACACGCACACACAAAGAATAAAGCTTATAAAAATAAACCTTGTTTGAAATGTAAGTTCGAATTTTAAGAGGGACGGGATTAGTGCCGAGGGTGGAAGAGGTGGGTGGCAGTCAGGTGTGACAATAATTTCTATAGATCAATAATAGATAAATAAACAGATAAACTCTACACAAAAAGTATTAAGGCTTCTTCATCTTTATTTTCTTCTGTGTGGACATGGCGTCCATGTTGTTAACAAAAAAAAAAAAAAAAGAAAAAGAAAGAAAGAAAGAAAAAGAAAGAAAGAAAGAAAGAAAGAAAGAAGAAGAAGAAGAAGAAGAACAACAACAACAACAACAACAACAACAACAACAACAGCAACAACAACAAGAAAATGTTCGTATCTACCACGGGTATCTGAATAATATATCTATGAGGGATATCTGAACACAGTGTATCTATGAGGGATCTATGAACACAGTGTATGTATGAGTAGGGGAGGTGGAGTGGCGGAAACCTGGCCAGGTAAGAAGGCATTGTAGTATATAACCTGGGATTCGGAAGTTTTGATCTCTTGTGTTTTGATACATACATTTTTTGTGCGTTTGGATATATATATATATATATATAATGCTGAACAATTAAGTATGGGGGAAAATATATATATATATATATCAGAAGTAGAGTAGAAACTATATTTCTTGTCCATTGCTCACGTTTTTGTTATAGTTGGAATCGATCATGACTACGGTAGTATGTTACTGATGAGAATAAATTTGTAATTTCTTGAAAGGCTGTCTCCATACCCCCCCCCCTCCCCCCCCCCCAAAGACACTGATGGTGTTACATTGTGTTATTGTGATGATGGCAGTGACTGTGAAAATAAACAGTATCACATAGTTTGAAAAATATCGACGTGCGAATTGTATCTTGTTTGTGAAATGATGGCGATGACAACTTTGATGATGACAATGCCACTTACCATTGTCAGCGTGTCTTCAGTGCTGGTCTGATTTGGCTTGCCGCTTCCGAATGTTGTCATACTGTTCACTGACTTGATCAGTTTTCCTAAAGTACAGAACTATTTAACAACGTTATAGAAGGTTGTATCTTTCATTGGTTGTTTGTAAATGGATTGGCATGCATTATTTGTAGTTACTGTTTATCAGTTTATTTTCCTTACGTCATTATTGATTTTCATTGGCTATGAGAACGTTGTATCTTTCATTGGTTGTTTGTAAATGGATTGGCATGCATTATTTGTAGTTGCTGTTTATCAGTTTTATTTTCCTTTCGTCATTATTGATTTTCATTGGCTATAAGAAGGTTGTATCTTTCATTGGTTGTTTTGTAAATGGATTGGCATGCATTATTTGTAGTTACTGTTTATCAGTTTATTCTCATTTCTTCATTATTGTTTTTCATTGGCTACTTTACAAACAGCGGCTGTTGATCAAAAGCAGTGTACGGCTTTGTTATTTGAAACACGATCAACAATTTGTAAAATAAAAAAAAAGTGTTTTATTTCCTCAGTGAGAAAAAAAAAAAAACCTACTACAGAGTATGTAGCAGGGGATATCTGAACACAGTGTACATCTGTCAGGAATATCTTCCACAGTGTTCTATCTATCCGTGACTTTTGAGTACAGCATCAAGTGTTTCCGAACAAAGTATTTATTATTCAGGAACATGTTCACACAGTGTACATCTACCAGGGACAGCTGAACATCGTGTACCTCGATGGGGGATACGTGAACACGGTGTATATCTCTCAGAGGTATCTATTAGGTATATCTGAACGCAATGTACACCTATCGGGGATATCTGAACACAGTGTGTCACTGTCAGAGATCAATGAACAAAGTGTGAGTCTATCGGGAGCATCTGGACACATTGTGTCTACACAGAGATATCGAACGCTGGGCATATCTATGAAGAACATCTGAACACAGTCTATGTTGTGAGAGATAAAAGAACAAAGCGTATAATTATGCACCGGGGACATTTTGGACAAAGTGTGACTATACAGAGATATCTGAGCGCAATGCATATCTATCAACACTATCTTAACGCAGTGTATGTCTGTGAGAGGGTAAAGGAACAAAGCGCGTATCTGTCGGGGGACATTTGGACACAGTGTATCTATACAGAGATATCAGAACGCAGCACATGTCTATCAGGAATATCTGAACAGTGTATATTCATACTGGACAGCTTAAAACACCGTGCATTTCTATCAGGGATCTACAAACACAGTGTACATCTGTCAGGGACATGCAAGCACAGTGTAAATCTATCAGGGAGATGTGTGAACACTGTGTAAATCTATCGGGGAGATGTGAAAACAGTGTAAATCTATCAGGGAGATGTGAACACAGTGTAAATCTATCAGGGAACTGTGAACACAGTGTAAATCTATCAGGGAGATGTGTGAACACTGTGTAAATCTATCGGGGAGATGTGAACACAGTGTAAATCTATCAGGGAGATGTGAACACAGTGTAAATCTATCAGGGAGATGTGAACACAGTGTAAATCTATCAGACAGATGTGAACAGAATGTAAATCTATCAGACAGATGTGAACACAGTGCAAATCTATCAGAGAACTGTGAACACAGTGTAAATTTATCAGGGAGATGTGAACCACCGTGTAAATCTATCAGTGAACACAGTGTAAATCTATCAGGGAGATGTGAAAACAGTGTAAATCTATCAGGGAGATGTGAAAACAGTGTAAATCTATCAGGGAGATGTGAACACAAAGGTAAATCTATCAGGGAGATGTGAACACAAAGGGTAAATCTTTGAGGGTGATGTGAACACAAAGGGTAAATCTCTCAGGGAGATGTGAACACAGTGTAAATCTATCAGGGACATGTGAACACAGTATAAATCTGCCAGGGAGATGTGAACACAGTGTAAATCTAGAGACATGAACACATCGTGTAAATCCATCAGGGAGATGTGAACACAGAGTAAATCTATCAGGGAACTGTGAACACAGGGTAAATCTATCAGGGAGATGTAGAGAACACAGGGTAAATCTATCAGGGAGATGTGAGCACAGTGTAAATCTATCAGGGAGGTCTGTGAGCACCAGAGTAAATCTATCAGGGAGATGTGAGCACAGA
>JADBJO010004932.1:120138-135138 GCA_016801955.1 Conus betulinus
TTGAGTGTGTGTAGAAATATTCCATTATAAGTTTATGGCTTTGATGTTTGAAGAGAGAGAGGAGAGATGGTGTGGCAAAGATGCTAAGGGATATAAGACTGTACATAATGAGCAGAATTCTATTTCTTTATGCCTTTTTTCTGCGTGTATGTATGTGTGTGTGCGCACAATCGTGAACGGAAGCGTGTGCGTGCATGCGCGTTTTGTAAGCATGTATACATGTGTTTGTGAGACGTGAGTGCATGGTGTGTACGAGTGCTAGAGAGAGAGAGAGAGAGAGAGGAGAGAGAGTGAGAGAGAGTGAGAGTGAGAGTGAGAGAGGCGAGGAGTGAGAGAGAGAGAGAGTGTGTGTGTGTTGTGTGTGTGTGTGTGTGTGTGTAAGGTGGTATGGTGTGTGTGGTGGTGGTGGTGGGTGGGGTGGTGGTGGTGGTGATGGTGGTGGTGTGGTGTGTGTGTGTGTGTGTGTGTGTGTGTGTGTGTGTGTGTGTGTGGTGTAGTTTGTGTGAAAGCGAGAGGGTATGGGTGTGCGTGTATAGAGAATATTTTTTTATGTGTGGTGTGTGTGTGTGTGTGTATGCGTGCGCGTGCATGCATGCGTGCGTGTGTGTGCGTGAGTTGCATGGATGTGTGTGTGTGTGTGGTGTGTGTGTGTGTGTGTGTGTATGTGTGGTGTGTGTGTGTGTGTGTGTGTGTGTGTGTGTGTGTGTGTGTGTGCGCGCGGCGTCTTTGTGTGTTAATTATGTTTCTTTTCTTTAAATGAAAAAATGTTGACATTCTTTTCATAACGTTTTACTTAAATGTCAGGACAACCATGAGTTAATCTGACAATAAATTGGTTTCAGTCAGTGTGTGTGTGTGTGTGTGTGTGTGTGTGTGTGTGTGCGTCGTGTGTGTTGTGTTGTGTGTGAGCAAGCGTATACGCGCATATGCGTGCATGCAAGCAATGTGCATGTGCATATGCGCAGATGTGAGAAAATCTGCATATGCATGGGAAAGAGACAGAAAAGAGAAAGGAGTGATGAAAAGAGAAAGAGAAAAGGACAAAAGGGTCGACACAAACAGAGACAGTGGGAATCAACATGAGGCAGAATACACCATACTTACACCCCACAATCACAGGTAGTCAGAAGGGAGTACAGAAATGGATAGAATGAGAATAGAAAGAGAGAGACTGATAGACACAGACAGACGGACAGACAGACAGATACTCTGCACAGACACAGACAGTCGTATATATACTTTGATTTTTTCGATCTCCTGGGTTTAGCCTCCAAGATGGCTGATGTATCAAAGCCATAGCCGCTGGACGCTTGGGCTCCTGCACCACAAATAAATTCTCTGCAGATGACAATGATTATGGTACTTTTTGGAAACAGGGATGATCCAGTCAATACAATTAGAAGACACTCATGCTGAGTACACATGTGTTTAAAACAAAAAACGCACTTGATGTCTGTCTGCAATTTAGAAATGCATGTAAGTCTAAAAATGTTGATATAATCATACATACACACATATAACAAACAGCCCTAACACACCCAGCTATACACATAGTAGGTTGTAAATACACACAAACATGAATATTGAGAGTGTGTCCACAGATTGAATGCCACAGCATATTCTTCCCTTGAGTTTGCAGACCATCAAAAATATTCAGTCAGCCAAATGCAGGGAAATACATGTAAGAGAGATCTGGGAACAAGTTTTACTAACAACAGATGAAGCTGTCTATCCATTATGAATCATCATGTCAGTCTGTTCAAACGTCATCCGGCCAAGATCAGTCAAACCTGGGCCGAACAGCTCGGTGGTAGAGCGTCAGACTCGTTATCTTGGTGATCTTGGGGTTGCGGGTTCAAATCTCTGCTGGGCCGTTTCAGTACTGAGCGATTTTTCCTTCGGAGTTAACACTGGTTCTGACTCCATTTCCCAAATAGTCCTTCAAATCAGACTATAAACCGAGGTTCCATGTGTGAACGCATGCGTAACATCTTGCACACAAGCAAAATCCCATCACCAACTTTCGGAAGAGAAGGCCAGTTTGGCCGTTGGTAAGGATGACACGTTATACATAGCATGCACCCTGCGTGAGAAATTCAAGAATGAAGGATGTAAGGAAAATGAGTGAATGATACTGACTGGGTCACATGGGAAACGACTGAATGAAATGCTGGCAGGCAGCTTCTTCAGTCAGCACTACCCAGGTAGGCAGCCCGTTACCTAAAACCTTTGGCAAAGCCGTTTATAATGCTTTCTCATCATTATTATCATTATTAAACTTGTAGTGATGATTTTTTGTTTTTTTTCAAATCAACTTCTTCAACTTTTCACATCATTTTGTACACTCTGTAATGATGGTTCACACTGACTGCAGATGACAAGACTTAAAACAGGTGAACTAGTCAGAACTGGCCAATAGAATATTAAAACAAACAAAAAACAAACAAACTGACAAGAACTAGTGACAGAAATGTACTATGCTTGAACAGCTATCCCTTCACACTCATGTGGTCACTGTGATGCCCATGTACGTGCATATGTGTGTGTGTGTGTGTGTGTGTGTGTGTGTGTGTGCATACACGCGCTTTCCAAATTTATACATAAGGGTATTCATACTTTCCTGTGCTGTTTTCACATCCTTTCACCTGACTGAGCACACTCAATAACTGATCACTAAAAAAGCTGAAAGGCTACATGCTTGTGCATGTGTGTGTGTGTGTGTGTGTGTGTGTGTGTGTGTGTGTGTGTGTGTGTGTGTGAGTGAGTGTGTGCATGTACAAATATACTGTAAACTGAATAAACTATGTAAGGCATATCATTGATGCTTCCTTCTAATCTTCTATTCAATCTATTTTTCATTCGTTCACACATATTTTCATTCAAGCATTGTTTATTTTCAGTTTACTGATTACCTTATATTGCTTTATTTGTTCCTTTCTCTCAGCCATGTGAGAAGAATTATACTGTACTAAATTTATCATATACATACATTTATATAATGCCTACGTCTGAGTTGATATACAATGTACTGCCATACATATACGTAATTGTGAGTGGTGGTACTGAAATGGTGAATGTTAACACATTCCTTGTCTTTGTTCTTGGTGTAGATATTGCACCTTATTTTCTTTATTCGGATGTGTTTGCTTTCCCCCCCCCCCCCCCTTTTCTCCCACCACCATATTCATTTCCTTTCATTTCGCAAATGACTTAATGGTAAAAAGCAGACACCGCTTATTCAATGTACCATCTCAAAATAAATTTTGGCTTCACACACACACACACACACACACACACACACACACACACACACCACCAAGCTGGCAATGATTGCACAATGCACTGGAGTTATCACTGGTTAATTCTGCAATAGGCCTACACTGTCTTGAGACCCATATCTTCACTCAAGAACCCTTTCTTCATTTCCATGTACGCAGGCTGATACTCCTGTGGACACTCCCTGTATGGACAGGCAAGTATTAATCCCATCTACCCAACAAAGGGAGTGGAGTTTTGTATGTATGACCGATCTTTTTTCATCCTGCCATTAAGGCAGCCATACTCCATCTTCGGGGAAAAAGAACGCTTTCAATTCCTAGAAAGGCACAGGGACCCTTAACTGCAAAGAAGATGAAATACAAAGACTCACCACCAGAACAACAACAAATGGCTCATGCTTTCATTCTTATTTGGACTATGCTTCAGATGTGAAGTTACTGAGCAAAAGCACTAGAGCAGACAAAAAGCATCCTCAAATCCACCTCCAACATCATTTGTAGGAAGTATTGATGAAAGGATTAATCAATACGCAAGCATGGTTTTCTCAAACATGAACTTCTTTACATAACAGTTTAATAGAAATGGGTTATTCCATGGTGCTAGCAATAGCAGCAAATGCACTATTGTCAAAAGAGGTTTGTACCTGTATGTACGTAGACACACAATGTGCACAAAAGCTCTACTTCTTATACATATATATATATATATATATATATATATATATATATATATATATATATATATATATATATATTCAGTCATGATCTTGTGAGCCCTTAGTTCGGTTCAGCCTTTGACGGTGTAACAGCTGCACTCAAATGTCTTACGGCTTTGAAGTCCAACAGATGTGCATGTAATTCAACTGCCACAGCGTTTCACTAGCTAGATCGATGAAATGGCCCCAAGTCAGGGATTAGTCAAAGGGGGTAAGCCAACTGTAAAGAGGCAGGTTTTTGGCTTTGAGGTGGGAACCTGACCGGCCTTTGGCAAGCTGTCTAGCCCTAGACCCTTTGTGTCCGAAGGATCTGCAGGCCTTGGCTGGTGGAGTGCCCTGGAAGAGGTAGTCGGAGCAGGGCGTTTCCCTGTGGGGGCTAGAGGGACCCCAGTGAATAGCGAGGTCCCTCTTGATTTCGGCCTGGCTCTTGGTCGCCTGTACATGGTTCCAAAAGAAAGTACCAGTCTTAAACGCAAGACTCTGAGAGAGGCTCAGGCAGAGGAAGAGCATGCGACCAAAGATGCCAGGAGCATGGCATCACGCCTTGCCAGAAACTGAGTTTAGGTGCAGCCTGGCAAAAGCATCCGCTGAATATCTGAGCCCTTCTGCCATGGATTGGATAAAGGCCACAATGGTAGATGGGTCAGCGGACTGGCAGAGGGTGAAGGACTCACGAGTCTGGGTCCTTAAGGGTGGATTCCCAGATACCAGACCTCCCAAGAAGGAATCCATCACCTTCTCCAGGTTCTAGACCTCTGTCAGGACTTGGGGTTTTTTTTGCAACCAGAAGAAGTCAGACCTCACCCCATCGCAGCAATTCAAGCTCCTGGGCATGTCTTTTGACATAACCAGGTGCTTGGTATCTCCAACCCCAAGCATCTACCAAACCTCTGGGTCCTCTTAGCTAGAAAAAAGCACTGGCCTGCGAGTCGGAGAGATCGACCGTTGAAATCATCCTAACCCTGGCTTTGCAACCCAAACCTTTCACGTACGTCTCTCCCTTCAGTGAAAGCATATGCAAGAACAACAAAATCAGCAGTAACAATCAATCGACTGTAAGAAAAGAAAAAGTAAAAGAATACTTAGCTGCTCAAGTGCACAAGGCTAGTGGAAAAATGGCTGCCGAGAAAAGAGGAATGATCTGGGCATGCGCAAGACACGAAGCCCCTTCCGGGTTCTTGTCTGTATGGACTTTATTGTATACGAGGCAGGGACAGCAAACCGTTGTCACTTATTGAAATACTGAGCCACGGTACAGTATATGTAATAAACATACACTATAATCGGCGTTACATGGAAAAGCATCAATCCGATTCCAGGTCACCCACTCAAATATGGTCACCTCAACACCCTCACTAAACTGAATACTGTATGAGTGTGAAATTACATGCAAACAATTAATACTTGTAGCGTCATATGAACAGATAAAAGTGTGAAAAAAAGGAACAATGACAGGGGGGAGAATTAAAAAAAAGAACACACACACACACACACACACACACACACACACACACACACACACACACATGAACACACACCACACACACACACATGAACACACACACATATATACATGAACACACACACACACACACACACACACACACACACACACACACACACACACACACACACACAGATTGCAATGCGCAGTCATAATCAATGAGAGTGGAAGGAGAGGGGGGGGGGGGGGGGGGGTAGTACGTGGTAGGGCTATTGTTGATTATGCAACCTTCAAGCAAGTAAATCTATCAGGGCTGCTATTTATTGTGCATCCTTAAAAGCAAGTAAATCTATCAGGGCTGCTATTTATTATGCATCCTTCAAGCAAGTAAATTTACCAGGGCTGCTATTGATTACGCATCCTTAAAGCAAGTAAATCTATCAGGGCTGCTATTGATTACGCATCCTTAAAGCAAGTAAATCTATCAGGGCTGCTATTGATTACACATCCTTAAAGCAAGTAAATCTATCAGGGCTGCTATTGATTACGCATCCTTAAAGCAAGTAAATCGATCAGGGATGCTATTGATTACGCATCCTTAAAGCAAGTAAATCTTATCAGGGATGTATTGATTACGCATCCTTAAAGCAAGTAAATCGATCAGGGATGCTATTGATTACGCATCCTTAAAGCAAGTAAATCGATCAGGGATGCTATTGATTACGCATCCTTAAAGCAAGTAAATCGATCAGGGATGCTATTGATTAAGCATTCTTAAAGCAAGTAAATCTATCAGGGATGCTATTGATTACGCATTCTTAAAGCAAGTAAATCTATCACGGCTGCTATTGATTACGCATCCTTAAAGCAAGTAAATCTATCAGGGCTGCTACTGATTACGCATCCTTAAAGCAAGTAAATCTATCAGGGCTGCTATTGATTACGTATCCTTAAAGCAAGTAAATCTATCACGGCTGCTATTGATTACGCATCCTTAAAGCAAGTAAATCTATCAGGGCTGCTACTGATTACGTATCCTTAAAGCAATGAAATCGATCATGGCTGCTTTCATACATCCTTCCAGTAAGTACATTTATCATTTTGCTGTAAATGTCTTCACAGATGGAATATTACGCGCATCATCATTATGGATGTGATTTCTCAAAACATTAACTGAAGAACATTCACACTTTCATGGCAGAAACATATTGCATTTGCCACATGCATATCGACATCAAGTCTCATCCACTGCATCCGACTCGTAATGAGTCTTCGTCAAGAGATACAACGGTTTTACCCTTTACCCGACATTGCCTTTCTAAATACATTCCCAGCAATGTAGACCACCCAAAAACTTGCACAGTTTGCAATGGCTTTACAGGGCTTCTACTGATGTTTAGCTCTCTTTAGATGATGCAGGTCCTTCAAAACCTATACTCATCAAGTCCTCAAGAGTTTATACATCAACTGGTAGCACTAGTTATGACCCATACTCATCCCAGTCCTCAAGAGTTTGTACGTCAACTGATGCTGCCAGTCGACCACAACCCCATACTCTTCATACATTTCATAGTCCTCAAGAGTTTATACCTCAACTGCTGATGCTAGTCAGCCATGACCATACTCATCATAGTCCTCAAGAGTTTTACCTCAACTGGTAATGCCAGTCGACCACAACCCATACACGTCGTAGTACTCAGGAGGTTATACGTTAACTGGTGATGCTAGTCAACCATGACCATACTCATCATAGTCCTCAAGAGTTTATACGTCAACTGGTGATGCCAGTCCACTATGACCTTTATTCATCATAATCCTCGAGAGTTTATACGTCAACTGGTAACACCAGTTATGACCCATACTCATCACAGTCCTCAAGAGTTTGTACGTCAACTGGTGATGCCAGTCGACCATGACCCTTACTCATCATTGTCCTCAAGAGTTAGTACCTCAAACTGGTGATGCTAATCAACCATGACCCTTACTCATCATAGTCCTCAAGAGTTTGTACCTCAACTGGTGATGTCTGTTGACCGCCACCCATACTCATCATAGTCCTCAAGAATTTATACTTCAACTAGTGATGCAGTCGACCATGACCCTTATTCATCATAGTCCTCAAGAGTTAGTACCTCAACTGGTGATGCCAGTCAACCATGACCCTCAACTGGTGATGCTAGTTGATCATAACCCATACTCAAACGAACTGCCATCTCCAATTACTGCTCTACGAAGTGTCGGTTCTCCATGAGAACACTGGAACTTGGAAGTCATAGTCCTCAAGAGTTTATACCTCAACTGATCATACAGACAGTTGAGGTATAAACTCTTGAGGACTATGAATATGATGAGTAATGGTCAAAACTGGTGTTACCAGTTGATGTATAAAAACCCTTGAAGACTATGATGAGTAAGGGTCATGGTCGACTGGCATCACCAGTTGAGGTATAAGATGAAGCGACTGATTCGTTCTTTTCCCTTTTGATGTTCAGGCACAAAAACTGGTTGACAGTGACCTAGCTGTTTTTCTTTTGACGGATATATCCAAAATTTCACTGGAAAATTCTTAGTTCAAGAGACATATAAAGACTTTATTGTGTCTTTGGGTCCAGGCTGACCAAGGAAGCATGGTAAAGACTAAAATGAAAACTTCCCATCACTTTGGGATCGATTATATTTTCAAGCAATCACCACACTTTATGTGAATAAACTGGGACTGCCTCAATGTTGCCCTAAGATCCTAAGATCGTCTGAAGAACAGAAAGAAATCAAAAGATTGCCTCTCCAGGGCGAAGAGAGATGAGAGGACTCTAGCAAGAAGGATAAAAGCCCAGCAGATGCCACTTTAGCTGAACCTTTGGAAAGTCTTAAAATCTCTAAAGGACAACTTCATAGACAGTCCCCCTTGCTATGGACCCACAAGACAGAGAGAGAAGACCACTCTACAAATGACATGGGTGAGGCATCTGCCAAATAGCACACACAGTGAAAAATACAAACGGCAATACTGTTTTTGAGAAAACCATGGGATAGGGTTCAAACACTCTACATGTATAGCTAGGTGAGTGTTAGGGGTGACCAACAACTGTTCCAAGTAAACAGCTTTAACCGAAGGGACATTCAAGAAAAAGCAAAATACAAAAGTGGCCACTTCAGGCCTGAAACCAGAAACCATGGAACTGCAGTACTTTCTTGTACGCCCAAATGGTGTAAGAAACCTTGAAGGAAGAGAGGAAGACGCTTTCTCAACCAAACAGAAATGAGGAGTTTTTATCATACTCCCTGTTTGGCTAGTATACCTACAATGTCAGACAATAGCATTCTATGGCAGTTAGTTTGCTCTGAAGGCCGAATTTTTGTGTGGCTAACGCAGTAATATGACACCTACCCTACTTCTGTCTTAGACAGAAAGCCGGTGCAAACTTCCTGTTCCTCATTCAGCAAGGCATATGCGCAAGGTAAACCCACGAGGACCATAGCGCTAGAGGGGAAGGAAGGGCGGGCATTGGAGTCTGACATGGTAGGTATACTAGCCAAACAGGTAGTATGATAAAAAGTCCCCATTTTGGCGTCATATACTCTATCATGTCAGACAGTAGCAGAATTTAAAGGAATTGGAGGAGGGTAGAGTGCCCTAATGGTTCTTGGGGGTAGAAGTCAGAACAGAGATGGCTGTGATACCTACCATGTCAGACTCCAATGCCCGCCCTTCCTTCCCCTCTAGCGCTATGGTCCTCGTGGGTTTACCTTGCGCATATGCCTTGCTGAATGAGGAACAGGAAGTTTGCACCGGCTTTCTGTCTAAGACAGAAGTAGGGTAGGTGTCATATTACTGCGTTAGCCACACAAAAATTCGGCCTTCAGAGCAAACTAACTGCCATAGAATGCTATTGTCTGACATTGTAGGTATACTAGCCAAACAGGGAGTATGATAAAAACTCCTCATTTCTGTTTGGTGAGAGAAAGCGTCTTCCTCTCTTCCTTCAAGGTTTCTTACACCATTTGGGCATACAAGAAAGTACTGCAGTTCCATGGTTTCTGGTTTCAGGCCTGAAGTGGCCACTTTGTATTTTTGCTTTTTCTTGAATGTCCCTTCGGTTAAAGCTGTTTACTTGGAACAGTTGTTGGTCACCCCTAACACTCACCTAGCTATACATGTAGAGTGTTTGAACCCTATCCCATGGTTTTCTCAAAACAGTATTGCCGTTTGTATTTTTCACTGTGTGTGCTATTTGGCAGATGCCTCACCATGTCATTTGTAGAGTGGTCTTCTCTCTCTGTCTTGTGGGTCCATAGCAAGGGGGACTGTCTATGAAGTTGTCCTTTAGAGATTTTAAGACTTTCCAAGGTTCAGCTAAAGTGGCATCTGCTGGGCTTTTATCCTTCTTGCTAGAGTCCTCTCATCTCTCTTCGCCCTGGAGAGGCAATCTTTTGATTTCTTTCTGTTCTTCAGACGATCTTAGGATCTTAGGGCAAACATTGAGGCAGTCCAGTTTCCCCATTCACATAAAGTGTGGTGATTGCTTGAAAATATAATCGATCCCAAAGTGATGGGAAGTTTTCATTTTAGTCTTTACCATGCTTCCTTGGTCAGCCTGGACCCAAAGACACAATAAAGTCTTTATATGTCTCTTGAACTAAGAATTTTCCAGTGAAATTTTGGATATATCCGTCAAAAGAAAAACAGCTAGGTCACTGTCAACCAGTTTTTGTGCCTGAACATCAAAAGGAAAGAACGAATCAGTCGCTTCATCTTATACCTCAACTGGTGATGCCAGTCGACCATGACCCTTACTCATCATAGTCTTCAAGGGTTTATACATCAACTGGTAACACCAGTTTTGACCATTACTCATCATATTCATAGTCCTCAAGAGTTTATACCTCAACTGTCTGTATGATCAGTTGAGGTATAAACTCTTGAGGACTATGACTTCCAGTGTTCTCATGGAGAACCGACACTTCGTAGAGCAGTAATTGGAGATGGCAGTTCGTTGAGTATGGGTTATGATCAACTAGCATCACCAGTTGAGGGTCATGGTTGACTGGCATCACCAGTTGAGGTACTAACTCTTGAGGACTATGATGAATAAGGGTCATGGTCGACTGGCATCACTAGTTGAAGTATAAATTCTTGAGGACTATGATGAGTATGGGTGGCGGTCAACAGACATCACCAGTTGAGGTACAAACTCTTGAGGACTATGATGAGTAAGGGTCATGGTTGATTAGCATCACCAGTTGAGGTACTAACTCTTGAGGACAATGATGAGTAAGGGTCATGGTCGACTGGCATCACCAGTTGACGTACAAACTCTTGAGGACTGTGATGAGTATGGGTCATAACTGGTGTTACCAGTTGACGTATAAAACTCTCGAGGATTATGATGAATAAAGGTCATAGTGGACTGGCATCACCAGTTGACGTATAAACTCTTGAGGACTATGATGAGTATGGTCATGGTTGACTAGCATCACCAGTTAACGTATAACCTCCTGAGTACTACGACGTGTATGGGTTGTGGTCGACTGGCATTACAGTTGAGGTAAAACTCTTGAGGACTATGATGAGTATGGTCATGGCTGACTAGCATCAGCAGTTGAGGTATAACTCTTGAGGACTATGAAATGTATGAAGAGTATGGGTTGTGGTCGACTGGCAGCATCAGTTGACGTACAAACTCTTGAGGACTGGGGATGAGTATGGGTCATAAACTAGTGCTACCAGTTGATGTATAAACTCTTGAGGACTTGATGAGTATAGGTTTTGAAGGACCTGCATCATCTAAAGAGAGCTAAAATCAGTAGCAGCCCTGTAAAGCCATTGCAAACTGTGCAAGTTTTGGGTGGTCTACATTGCTGGGAATGTATTTAGAAAGGCAATGTCGGGTAAAGGGTAAAACCGTTGTATCTCTTGACGAAGACTCATTACGAGTCGGATGCAGTGGATGAGACTTGATGTCGATATGCATGTGGCAAATGCAATATGTTTCTGCCATGAAAGTGTGAATGTTCTTCAGTTAATGTTTTGAGAAATCACATCCATAATGATGATGCGCGTAATATTCCATCTGTGAAGACATTTACAGCAAAATGATAAATGTACTTACTGGAAGGATGTATGAAAGCAGCCATGATCGATTTCATTGCTTTAAGGATACGTAATCAGTAGCAGCCCTGATAGATTTACTTGCTTTAAGGATGCGTAATCAATAGCAGCCGTGATAGATTTACTTGCTTTAAGGATGCGTAATCAATAGCAGCCCTGATAGATTACTTGCTTTAAGGATGCGTAATCAGTAGCAGCCCTGATAGATTTACTTGCTTTAAGGATGCGTAATCAATAGCAGCCGTGATAGATTTACTTGCTTTAAGAATGCGTAATCAATAGCATCCCTGATAGATTTACTTGCTTTAAGAATGCTTAATCAATAGCATCCCTGATCGATTTACTTGCTTTAAGGATGCGTAATCAATAGCATCCCTGATCGATTTACTTGCTTTAAGGATGCGTAATCATAGCATCCCTGATCGATTTACTTGCTTTAAGGATGCGTAATCAATAACATCCCTGATAAGATTTACTTGCTTTAAATATGCGTAATCAATAGCATCCCTGATCGATTTACTTGCTTTAAGGATGCGTAATCAATAGCAGCCCTGATAGATTTACTTGCTTTAAGGATGTGTAATCAATAGCAGCCCTGATAGATTTACTTGCTTTAAGGATGCGTAATCAATAGCAGCCCTGATAGATTTACTTGCTTTAAGGATGCGTAATCAATAGCAGCCCTGGTAAATTTACTTGCTTGAAGGATGCATAATAAATAGCAGCCCTGATAGATTTACTTGCTTTAAGGATGCACAATAAATAGCAGCCCTGATAGATTTACTTGCTTGAAGGTTGCATAATCAACAATAGCCCTACCACGTACTCCCCCCCCCCCCCCCCCTCTCCTTCCACTCTCATTGATTATGACTGCGCATTGCAATCTGTGTGTGTGTGTGTGTGTGTGGTGTGTGTGTGTGTGTGTGTGTGTGTGTGTGTGTGTGTGTGTGTGTCATGTGTGTGTGTGTTCATGTGTGTGTGTGTGTGTGTGTGTGTGTGTGTGTGTGTGGGTGTGTGTGTGTGTGTGTGTGTGTGTGTGTGTGTTCTTTTTTTAATTCTCCCCCCTGTCATTGTTCCTTTTTTCACACTTTTATCTGTTCATATGACGCTACAAGTATTAATTGTTTGCATGTAATTTTCACACTCATACAGTATTCAGTTTAGTGAGGGTGTTGAGGTGACCATATTTGAGTGGGTGACCTGGAATCGGATTGATGCTTTTCATGTAAACGCCGATTATAGTGTATGTTTTATTACATATACTGTACCGTGGCTCAGTATTTCAATAAGTGACAACGGTTTGCTGTCCCTGCCTCGTATACAATAAAGTCCATACAGACAAGAACCCGGAAGGGGCTTCGTGTCTTGCGCATGCCCAGATCATTCCTCTCTTTTCTCGGCAGCCATTTTTCCACTAGCCTTGTGCACTTGAGCAGCTAAGTATTTTTTTACTTTTTCTTACAGTCGATTGATTGTTACTGCTGATTTGTTGTTCTTGCATATGCTTTCACTGAAGGGAGAGACATACGTGAAAGGTTTGGGTTGCAAAGCCAGGGTTAGGATGATTTCAACGGTCGATCTCTCCGACTCGCAGGCCAGTGCTTTTTCTAGCTAAGAGGACCCAGAGGTTTGGTAGATGCTTGGGGGTGGAGATACCAAGCACCTGGTTATGTCAAAAGACATGCCCAGGAGCTTGAATTGCTGCGATGGGGTGAGGTCTGACTTCTTCTGGTTGCAAAAAAACCCCAAGTCCTGACAGAGGTCTAGAACCTGGAGAAGGTGATGGATTCCTTCTTGGGAGGTCTGGTATCTGGAATCCACCCTTAAGGACCCAGACTCGTGAGTCCTTCACCCTCTGCCAGTCCGCTGACCCATCTACCATTGTGGCCTTTATCCAATCCATGGCAGAAGGGCTCAGATATTCAGCGGATGCTTTTGCCAGGCTGCACCTAAACTCAGTTCTGGCAAGCGCGTGATGCCATGCTCCTGGCATCTTTGGTCGCATGCTCTTCCTCTGCCTGAGCCTCTCTCAGAGTCTTGCGGTTAAGACTGGTACTTTCTTTTGGAACCATGTACAGGCGACCAAGAGCCAGGCCGAAATCAAGAGGGACCTCGCTATTCACTGGGGTCCCTCTAGCCCACAGGGAAACGCCCTGCTCCGACTACCTCTTCCCAGGCACTCCACCAGCCAAGGCCTGCAGATCCTTCGGACACAAAGGGTCTAGGGCTAGACAGCTTGCCAAAGGCCGGTCAGGTTCCCAACCTCAAAGCCAAAAACCTGCCTCTTTACAGTTGGCTTACCCCCTTTGACTAATCCCTGACTTGGGGCCATTTCATCGATCTAGCTAGTGAAACGCTGTGGCAGTTGAATTACATGCACATCTGTTGGACTTCAAAGCCGTAAGACATTTGAGTGCAGCTGTTACACCGTCAAAGGCTGAACCGAACTAAGGGCTCACAAGATCATGACTGAATATATATATATATATATATATAATATATATATATATATATATATATATATATATATATATATATAATATGTATAAGAAGTAGAGCTTTTGTGCACATTGTGTGTCTACGTACATACAGGTACAAAATCTCTTTTGACAATAGTGCATTTGCTGCTATTGCTAGCACCATGGAATAACCCATTTCTATTAAACTGTTATGTAAAGAAGTTCATGTTTGAGAAAAAACCATGCTTGCGTATTGATTAATCCTTTCATCAATACTTCCTACAAATGATGTTGGAGGTGGATTTGAGGATGCTTTTTGTCTGCTCTAGTGCTTTTGCTCAGTAACTTCACATCTGAAGCATAGTCCAAATAAGAATGAAAAGCATGAGCCATTTGTTGTTGTTCTGGTGGTGAGTCTTTGTATTTCATCTTCTTTGCAGTTAAGGGTCCCTGTGCCTTTCTAGGAATTGAAAGCGTTCTTTTCCCGAAGATGGAGTATGGCTGCCTTAATGGCAGGATGAAAAAAGATCGGTCATACATACAAAACTCCACTCCCTTTGTTGGGTAGATGGGATTATTAATACTTGCCTGTCCATACAGGGAGTGTCCACAGGAGTATCAGCCTGCGTACATGGAAATGAAGAAAGGGTTCTTGAGTGAAAGATATGGGTCTCAAGACAGTGTAGGCCTATTGCAGAATTAACCAGTGATAACTCCAGTGCATTGTGCAATCATTGCCAGCTTGGTGTGTGTGTGTGTGTGTGTGTGTGTGTGTGTGTGTGTGTGTGAAGCCAAAATTTTATTTTGAGATGGTACATTGAATAAGCGGTGTTTGCTTTTTACCATTAAGTCATTTGCGAAATGAAAGGAAATGAATATGGTGGGGAGAAAAAGGGGGGGGGGGGGGGAAAGCAAACACATCCGAATAAAGAAAATAAGGTGCAATATCTACACCAAGAACAAAGACAAGGAATGTGTTAACATTCACCATTTC